>ML782249.1:129855-148011 GCA_009831015.1 Picea engelmannii
AATAAAAGAAATCATAGGTACAAGTGTGAAAGAAAACTACTCTAGCATGCAATGCAATGGTATATATAATGAATGAAAAATGCCTACTTACCTGTACTTACCTGTTGGCTGGATGTTAGGTGTAGTCAAACGACCAATGAAACCAATCCAGCAATGCCCCACCATACATGCCTTTGTGCTTCATCATAAACCAAAATAGTAATAAGTTAAGCACAAAAATAACATGGGTTAGAAAGTGTATCATATCATCAGAAACCATAAAGTCTAACTCATGACGGCAGGTGGGAGGGACAAAATCATGCCAAGTAAATCTCCGAGGAAAGTTCTCAATCCACTCAAGGAAGGGATCATGAAAAGTCAAAAGTTCAAAAATTGACTCAAGAGGTCTGCAAGATGGCTACCTAGGACATTCCCAAAATCCAAAGACCTGGGAGGGATCGACCAGGATCTAATAGAAGACTAACAAACTTTCAAGGGAAAGTCGAAAAACTGAGATAACAGACTCAAAATTGTAGTATTAAACCAACCCTTGGACTCTAGGGTTTTCCCTAGAGGAAACTCAAAATCAAAGACATACTTCCCAACTACACCTGTACAGACACAACAAAGTAAAGTAATTGAAGGTGGCTGGGGAGAGTAGTGGCAAGGATCCTTCTTTAAGAAAAGAAGGTCCTTGCTCCTATGAAGACCTGAGCACAATGGTGGTTGATACTCATCTTCATGGAAATAATCCAAGTGCTCAGAGGAGTACGCATAAAAACCCTCAAGGGAAGACTGAAAATCATCAAGAAAACAAGGTACTAGGTCATCCTTGAGTGTTTGAAAAGTATGGGTAAAAATCTCATCTCCTTGTTGCCACTGGTCAAGAGTAACCTGTTGTCATAATTGTAAAGAAACACTTAGAAATGACTTTCAATGTCATATATGGGATCCAAATCATAACCAACTACATCCCACCTATGTCTCCCAACATGTATGAACTCATCAATTTTATCAACCATGTCACTATATGTATCATAACATGCAGGATTTGAAGTTTTCAAGGACTCATTTATCTCCTCCTTATCTTCCCTATCATAAAATAGAGCATCATCAAAATCTTGGGGAGAAGGGTAACTTAATTTTTCTTCTTGTGCAGGAGCTTTGAGGACTTGGTTGTTTTCAACGTGCATTATTGTTTCATCCTCATGAACTGCCTCTTCATCTTCAATTGTACAGAAGGAAAGATCTACTTCTTTCAAGGATTCCATTCCTCCTTCACTCTCTGAATCATGGAACAAGGTATCATCAATATCCTGAAAATGAAAGAAACTAACCTCATTGTCTTGTTTTTGTGCAGGGAGGAAAGGTTTGTGGATGGATTTATTAGAGGGAGGAGCACAGGTTAATACTTCGTCAATTTTCTCAGGTTCCAGCTCCTCAACCATGTCTTCATTCTGCTTCTCAAAAACTTGTTCCCTTCTTTTTTGTGAATTAGAAATAAAGGCCTCAAGGGAAACTAGTTTTTTCAAACTGAGAGTGTTTGAGGCATCTTCATTGATTTTGGTCCATAGAGAGGAAACATGTTTACCTTTGGACAAGGAGAGATTTACCTCGATTCGCATGGCCATGTTGTGAGCTTCCACAAGTGTTTTTTGGACCCTTTTTATTTAGGAGGAATCTCAGATGCCCTAGAAGTGCATTGGTATAGAGATACACGAGGTATTTGTCTCCAGGACAATGGATTTTAGGAATATGGTATAGCAACATCTGGAACCTAACCCCGAAATCCCTAACAGTCTCATCCTTCGTTTGTCTTATGTATTCAAGTCCTTTAAGTAACAATTGGATATCTTCCAATTTCATGCCCCAACTCATGAGAAAGGCTTCTTCTAATTGGTCCATAGATGTGATGCTAGCGGCTGGAAGATTATCATACCATCTTCTAGCATTTCCATGCAAAGTGGTAGAGAAGAGTTTCATTACCAAGTCTTCAACATCATCACTAACAGGGTGGAGTTGAAAGAAAGCCCAAAAATTGCTCATGTGATAGTCAGGTCTTTCTCCATCAATGCCAGTGAATCTAGGGAGCCATTTTTCATACTTCGGGGGCATTTTTCTAGGGTATCCCAGGATTTTACTCATATCTAAAGGCTTGTAGTTTCTCGGATCCCATTGTAAAGTCATGGTTGTCTTCGTCACCAGTGGAGTCGCTAGATAATTTTCTTGAAACTATCAAAACATAAGGGAAAACACCCTAAGTGGAGTCGCTAGGTAAGATTATAAGATAGAGACTATAGAGGCAAGGCTTACCAAAAAGTGTCGTCTTGAGGAGAATTGACTAAGTGTTCCCCGGTAGCGGTGCCAAAATTTTATCGCACAATTTGTAGTTAGGATAATAGACGGATGAAAAGGAAGTCAAACTGGCATAACTAAACCAATCCCACTACTGTCACCTCAATGGGAAGGTTCTTTCTATTTAGGGAGGTAAGTCCCAGGGGAGACGTCCCCAGTGAACTGGGGTTTTGAGAAGGAAAAAGGTTTAGCAAGGCTAAGTGATAATAATCTCCCTCACAAGTCACCACCTAATTGGAAAGTCCTAGCTAAACAACCAATAAAGATAAAATATAACCGGAATTAGTAACCAATAAGAGTATCTGCCCGAGACAAAGCAACAATGAAACTACATGTGTAAACTTGATTATTGGTTAGTACTTCATATAATCAATGAATTTCTGATAATAAGCAATTGAGCAATAATATTGACGAAGTAGATCAATGTTTATAAAATAGCAATGATTACAATATCACTTCACAATAAATGCTAAAGAAACTCTAATGATGAGTGGCAATCAATGTAACAATATCAACACTTTAGAAATAATGCCTTAACCAATCATTCAATTGCTTTAAAGGTAAAACAAATGCTGCATAGAGGTGTTTATAACATAAAAATGTGAAAACAACAATATGGTTAGTAAGATTAGTTCTAGGCTAGGGTTAGAAATAGCTAGAAGTTGTCCAAGAATGTTTAGAGATTGTTTGTGATCAAGGTACTCAATACAAGAGGTCTTAGACCAGTGCGCTACTAGGGCAAATGGAGTCAAAAGAGGCTGGAAAGGTTGAAGGACTAAATGATAATGAAAATGCCAAAGACAAGAGGGTTAAATGTTGAGGTGTTCCTATAGCAAGGCCTCAACAATGAAACCCCAGGGGAGAAAGGCTCACTAAGGTGTAGAAACCCCAGGCCTTAGTGCTTTCTCGTCCTTCTTTAGATTATTGGCAAGATAAAATCGGCTAGCTTAAGAAAGAAGTTATAGGGTGAAAGACAAGAGAGTTAGAAGGTGAAGTGTTGCTAAGGCAAGGCTTCATCAAACAAACCATAGGGGAAAACGACTCATCAAGGTGTAGAAACCCTAGGCCTTGATGCGTTTTCCTCCTTATTAGTTCAATGACAAGGAAAAAATGGCTAGCTAGAAGAGTAGAGATAGAGTGTTGCTATGGCAAGGCTCTATCTTACTTCAACAAATCAAAATAGATCTTCACTTGGTAGGGACATGAGACAAGGACCTTAGCATGTGCTTGTCACATAGGGTTTTAATGAAACAAATTATAATAACAAATGCAAGTAAATGATACTATAACCATTCAATCAAGAAGTGTTGCAGAAATTCACTTACATAAACCATTCATTCAAGTAGCCAAACCCTAGTAGTAAACCTTCCACCAAGAAGAAATGCCAAAATAGTCCAAAAATAATCTCCTTCAACAAGTGTGCCTCACAATTTCAGCCAAAACCCTAGAATAGGGTGAAAATTTCAGACCTCACTAATGAGTGAGATGAAAGATGATCCTAATATGAAGGTAAAAACCCTCAATATGTACCTATCCAACATGGTACCTGTCTATCGGGCATGATCCTGGACATCAATAGATACGCCCTCCATGGGCTCATGAGTCACAGGGATCATAGCAATGCCAATCACATCTAATCATCAATATTATTAAACATGTGCATAAAACCCCTTTACCCTAGTCTAGTGCTCAAAGACATTATAAAAGTCTGCAATGCAAGTTTGGAGGAAGTGACAGGACATCCTAGTGGGCTAGTGTCTACTGGAAGAGGGATGTTTCTGGAAAGGATTAAATCCAAGTCATGTAAGTGGGTGAGGTGGATGGGGATGCCTGGGAAAAAGGTGCAGTAGTAGTAGGGATGGCTTACCGTTGGGTTCCTTTTTAGAGGGTGAGTTGCACCTATCATGTATGGAAATGTTTCCAAGCCCAGTCATGCCTTTTATCTTCATTCCTTTTCTTCCAAGATGCTAGTCAAAGGATACTGCCCTAGCTTGGTGACCAGTGGTGGCAATGTTAGCCACAAGTATTTCATGGAAATGAGAAGGATGGATCGTGATGAGACCCCCTTTCTCTTGGCTATTCCACCAAGAGCCACTACCCTAGCATGGTGACTAAATGCTGGTAATGTCATACTACTTGATGCTCATGGACCTAATAGGTTGGCTCGTGATGAGACCCCCTATCTTCTAACCAGGTCTTGTATTATTGATTTTATCTTTTATTCCCTTTTTCCTTTCAAGAGGCTAGTCAAGGGACACTGCCCTGGCTTGGTGACTAGTGGTGGCAATGTTAGCCACAAGCACTTTCACGGAAATGAGAAGGTTGGCTCATGATGAGACCCCCTTTCTCTTGACCATGCAACCAAGAATCACTACCCTGGTGTGGTAACCAACTGCTAGTAGTGTCAGACTGTAACACACCCACCCTTCTGAAGGAGCTTCTGTAGTGTAAAGCCTCTAAATTTTCATTTTTTTTCTCTCGCGTGAACAAGCACCAAGCACAAAACCCCCCTCCATGTGACCATGACCCGTGACCAAAAGCATAACTAAAAGGCACTTCGTGAATCCTATCATCGGGTATTCACATACAAGCCAACCTTGACTCACCCGACTCCCGAACTAGGAGCCTACCCCAATGCTAGCTCCGTTCCTTAACCTCCATCCATGTGACCCCTCATTATGACTCAGGGCCCAAACCTCAAGCGCTTCGGGACTTCACATATCGTGAAGGTGGAAATTACTCCATCTCCTTTCCTTGGAATCCCGAAATCCGAACTCTCGATGTCATATCAATGGTCCACAATCTCCCGTGAATCAACAAATTAGATCGACTCTTCACGAATCAGGACTTCGCATTTCGCAAATATGGAGGGCCGCTCACCTACCTTCTCCAATTCCTGATATCTCCTTGGACAATCAACAGTCCCCATCTTCCCTTCAATCAACGACTACGATCAAATCATGAACTCAGACTTCACGAGTTCTCACGATTCCTATCTCTGACTTCTTGAATTAGGAGTCAGCGAAATATTGATCTCTCACTATGTGTCCCTTCACAACGAACAACTAGTATTGTTGTGGCTCCTAGATCCTCAGGTATCTGCCTCTGCTCCTTGAAAATATTTCAAGTTCTGAATCCTCGAGCTCCTGGATTTGCTGCCACCTGTCCCCTGATGATGGACGGTTCTGATTAACATTGAAACTTCAGAACTTTGCAAAAGTCCACTCTCCTGTGCACTTTCAAAAGGTTAGACCTCGTGCACTTTCATTTGGATCTCATGGCTATGGTCCTCCGTGCATAGATCTGAAGAATGAGATCTATTCTCTTCCTGTTTGCGAACTCCGAATTCGTAGATACAATGGTTGAGGTGGGTCCCGAAGGATCCATAGATCATCGGTCCACATTACTTCGTGACTTCAGTTTTCAAGGGTTTTGGTTGCACCAACCCATAACCTTCCCGATACGTGAACTTAGAACTCGTGGATCTGAGGTGCTAGAAGGGGTTAACTCCTGCACTCTTTACCATAGCCAAAAACCATGGAAACCCTTATCTCCTTACAGACGAATCTCGTGTGTTCATCCTTCGAACAAGGAAAAGATTTCCCTTTTGGTATTTTCCTATCACTATTTTCCTGAGCTCTCACCCCGAATGGGTTAGGGAATTGGGTCTGGAAATTCACACAGCACGGGGGTGAGGGGAGTGTATTCTCTTCAGACGGGTGGTTTCAGATCTACACGGTATTTTCTATCTCGACCATTTTACGACTTATGCCCGGGAAGCCCTCCAGAGTGAAGCTGGGCATACAGTTTATAAGTGGGAAGTATGAGTTCCCAAGGAGATGGAAGCATCCACATAACATATCCATTTCACACAGAGATGTTCATACACGCATATATATATAAACCAAGAAATCATTCATCATTCTAACTCAACAATTTAGGGCCGAGAAAAGACTTATCATAATTAGACAATGTGAAGCGACTATTGGAAGGGGTGCCCGTTTCCACCCAACTGTAGGCTCAGTCACTCGAAACAGATTTACCACTAGCCACCCCCAAGCTAGACCACGATTCTCTAAAACATAGCCTTTTCTTCTTGCTCAGCCACAATAGGGACAGAGGTTACTCTCCTCTTCCTATAAGATCCTGGCAATGGTTTATATGATACCAAGTAAGGAGGACTAGCCTCATTTATCAACTTGTATCATAACCTTCTTTGCCATTTCCTATGTCTATAACACTTAGTTTTTCCATTCTTCCTTGAATCCCCAAGGTTCACTTCCCTTCTCTGCACTCTTCACAAGCGCATTCTTCCCTCTTCCTACCACACCTTCCCTTCTCGCCTCTTTCAGCAGGGTTGCATGTGGCCCGAATTCCCAGTCAGCAGTCAAGTCTGGAAACCTTACAGATGAGTTCTTACAGAACCCATCCCTCATTAACTCTTGAGGAGGTCTTCCCACCCACCATATTGACAGTAATTCATTTTTGGGTCAGAGGATGATTCTGGTCTTCAGCAATTAAATCCAGTAAGCACTGATTTGGTGAAGGTAAACGCAACCATTCCTAGTCCCCTTCACCCTTTCTTTGTATAACATTTGTGGTCTTTCTAAGTACACCCCGCTTCTATTAGTCATGCAACACTTGTCCATTTTCTTAGTAAATAATTAGGTTCACATTCATTTACCTTTCAAACAAAGGTCCATCGAATCAATATACACACATATAAAGTTTACCATAGTCTTTTGGCCATTTATAGTTATATTTACAAATTGGGGGAAACAGGGTGTCACAATTCCCTCCCCCTTAAAGAAAAATCGTCCTCGATGTTCTATATATTAACATGTCCTGTATGTATAGAAGTGAACAAAAATGGGTATGCCTATCTCATGGCATCCTCCATTTCCCATGTGGCCTCATCTGGGCCAAAGTGTTTCCATTGCACCTTGACTTGTGAAATGGTTCAGTTCTTGAGTGGGGTTTCCTTCCTGTCTAGTATGCATTGAGGTTCTATAAGGAATTCTCCCTCCGGTTCCACCTGGATCATAGACCAATCAAATATATGATTAGAATCATGTACACATTTCTTCAGTAATGAAACATGGCAAACATTATGTGCTTTTACTATGGGAGGAAGTGCTAGTCTATAGGCTACAGGTCCCACTCTATCTAGAACTTCAAAAGGTCCACTATATCAAGGTCCCATCCTAAGGGAACTCTTCCTAGGCCTAACTCTAAGATAGACATGGTCTCTCATCTTGAATTCTCTGGGGGTTCTCTTTCTGTCGGCATAACTTTTCTGTCTATTCTGAGCGATTTTCAGATTTTGCTTTATCTGCATCACTTGTTGTTCCATTTCTTTCAACATGTCAGGTCCAATGGTAATTCTATTCACGAGATTACTCCAACTGACTGGAGTGTTTCATGGCCTACCATAGAGGTCTTCTAAAGGGCTCATCTTTAGTGATTATTGGTAGCCGTTGTTGTAGGAAAATTCCACCAGTGGTAGGTAATCTTCCCACTTTTTAGGTTGATGCATTACATGCATCCTTAGCATGTCTTCTAGTATTTGGTTCACTCTTTCCGTCTATCCATCGGTTTGAGGATGATAGGCTGTGATAAACAATAATCTAGTCTCGAGGCCAAACATCAAGAATTTCTATAAGTTTGAAGTAAATTTTGTGTCTCTGTCAGACACGATCTCCTTAGGCATGCCATGTAGTCTGAATATCTCATTCATGAATATGTTGGCAATATATATTTCCTTGCAAGTCGATTTGATGGGAATAAAATGAGTGGAATTTCTCAATTTATCCACTGCTACCATGATGGCGTCATTCTTCCTGGCCAATGTTGGTAATCCAGTGACGAAATCCATGGAGATAGTCTCCCATTTCCATTTTGGTATTGGTAGAGGTTGTAATAATCCCACTGGGTGCCGGTGTTCTGCTTTACCTTGCTGGAACTCTAGACATTTATCTAAATACTCAACTATGTCTTTCTTCAATCCAAGCTAATAGAATTGTTTCCTGGTGGCCGTGACCATCTTCTGATAGCCCAAATGGCCGGTGTATGGTATCTTGTGTAATTCGTCCAATATGAACCTATTCAATTCGTCACAACTAAGAATATATAGCCTATTTCAGCAAGTCAACAGACCTCCATCTAGCATCTAGTAGCCTTCATACTTTAGCCCTGCGGGTTCTTGCTCCAGGTACGAGGTCACGGTTTGGAAGAATGCGTCTATTTCTTGTGCATTCCTAAATCTTTCCCTGACATTCATCTCGTAGATGCTCACCATTGCCAGGTGAATTTGTTTCATACTTCTGCCAAGGGAATCAACTACCTTATTTTCCTTTCCTGTAATATGTTTGATTTCAAAATCAAACTCGCTAAGGAGGGCCATCCACCTAGCTTATCTAGCATTGAGTTTTTGTTGGTCAAACAAGTGCCGTAATCCATAATGGTCTGTCATAAGTACAAATTTCTTACCCAGGAGGTAATGCCTCCACATTTTCAAAGCATGCACTATGGCTGCCAACTCTAGATCATGGGTCACATAGTTGACTTCATGTTCATTCAATTTTAAATATTCACAGCAAACTATGATTCATTCTTGCATAAGGAATCCTCTGAGTCCTTCCTTGCAGGCATCTGTGCACATGAGGAAGTCCTTATCGGGATCGGCGATCTCCAGCACGAGCGCATGGGTCAGAAGGTGTTTTAGTGACTAAAACCTTTCTTCACATTCCAGTGTCCAAATGAATTTAACCCCCTTCCTTTAGAGGGCAGTGATTGGACAACCAATCTTGGAAAACCCTTTTATAAACCTCCTATAGTATCTTTCTAAACCCATAAAGGATATGATATCTAAAACATCTTTTGGGGTAGGCCATTCCATGATGGATTTGATATTGTCAGGGTCTACTACTACCCCTTCTTCGGATATGACATGCCCCAAGTAATGTATTTGTTTCTGGAAAAAGGCACACTTGCTAAATTTGGTGTAGAGATGATGCTGCCTTAGCAATTGAAGTACAAGCCCAATATGTTCCTCATGTTCCTCTCTATTATTGGAGTATATTAAGATATCGTCAATAAAAACCAATACAAACTTGTCTAGGAATTTGCTGAGTACATTTTTCATCAAGCACATAAAGGTGGCAGGGGCACTGGTTAATCCAAATGGTAATACCACAAATTCATAGTGACCATATCTTGTCATGAAGGCATTTTTGTGGATGCATTCATCCTTGATTCGGACTTGATGGTATCCAGATCTCAATTCAATCTTTGAGAAAATGGTATCACCCCCCAATTGATCGAACAAGTCATTGATTCTGGCTAACGGGTATTTTTCTTTATGGTTACCTTATTGAGCTGCCTATAATCTATGCACAGTCGGAATGTACCATCTTTCTTCTTCACAAACAAGATTGGTGCTCCCCATGGAGACACGCTAATCCAGATGTATCCTTTTTCCATCATTTCCTTTAACTGTAGTTTGATTTCAACTAGCTCGGGTGTACTCATCCTATAGGGGGTCCTAGATACTGGCACCACTCTAGGTGAAAGTTCTATTGAGAAGTCAATGTCCCTTCTCGGAGGTAGACCTGGTGCCTCTTTTGGAAACAAATATCTATACTCTCTTAGTATGGGGTGGTCTTCTAGGCTTGGTCTGTCATCCTCAACAGATTCCAACACCTGTATTTCATATAGAGGACACCCCTTTCTGAAATACTTTTTCATTTGAAGGGCTGATATTCGTCTCACTGAGACATGATTCTGAATCCCTTGGAGGGTTTTCTTTCTCCCTTCTTCATTTACACATTCAAAGGTTTTGTGGCAACAATCCAGCTTATTTTTATATGCATATAGCCAGTCCATACCAATCAGCAGGTCATACAATCCTAGGGGAAGTATGTTAATGTTAGCTTGGGTGGGCAATCCATCCATAGTGAACTAGCAAGGTGGTACGACCTCTGCTATTTTTCTTTTGGTGCTAGTGGCTAACTATACCAACCATGGCTTAGCATGTTTATGTGGCTATAATTTACACTTATCAACAACCTGAGGGGCCACATAACTCAAATTTGAACCAGGGTCATTTAAAATAGACACTAGATGGTTGGAGATCATACCTTCCATCTCCACCACTGAAGCTTGGTGGTCATCTTGTTTATTATCCATGGCTGCATAAATTCATGGCATACTCCAAGCCACGTCATTGACGATGGTATCTTCTTGGACGATGTAAATTCTTGTACTGTTCTGCTATCTGTGTGGATAGTCCCTCACTAGATGTTCTTCTCCACAACCCCAACATTTCAAGGGTTCTTTCTTTGGGTTATTTGTCTTTCCTGGGGTTGATCAAAAAGGTTTGTTTCCTCTATGGGAGGGGAAATTCTGTTGGGGTACACTTCGGGTATAGTTTTTAAATCTTGGGGGTTTAAACCCCTTTTTTTGGAACCCCGAACTATTCTTCTTCTTCTAGCCTTTGCGAGGTTATGTCTGAAGCCCAAGCTGTTCATAACAATATCTGGCCTTTCAGATAGTGTCTTCTAGGGTCTTTGGCTAGTCAAACTCAATTTTGTTTTGATAGTCCTTAGGTAGCCCACTGATAAATCGTTGTACCTTTTCCTTTTCCACTTTTATGTAAGGTACATATCTCAACAACTCAAGGAATCTACTAACATATTCTTCTATGGTGAGTTTCCCTAGCTTGAGTTCATAGAACTCTTTAGTCTTATCGTCGAAATATTTTTCTGACAGATACTTCTTCCTAAAGTATTTCTCAAACCGTTCCCAAGATAGGTCCTCTTCATGAATCCCTTTCATATTCTTAATTTCTTCCCACCAAATGGAAGCCTTTCCATTCAGGTTGAAAGTGGCTACTCGGGCCTTCAAGTTTTCAGAGAAATCATGGACTCTGAAATAATTTTTTAGTCCAAGCAGCTAGGCCTCCACATCCTCTCCTTTCTTAATCTCACTGTCGAAAGAGGGTGGTTTGGACTTCCTGAATTCTTCGAGATTATGACTTTTGGAATGCTTTCATTTCTTCCATTTTCTTTGAGAATGTGAATTGATTCTACTACTAGAAGATCCCTCTGAGTCACTAGTTTCCTTTATAGAGGATTCGTCCGATGCTTGTCCCCTGTCTTCAGGTTGGACCTTTCTCGAGGTACTTCTCCCAGTGTGACCACTTAAAGGGCCATGTTTTCGTATCTCAGGTGGACTTCAACTCCTCTTTGTCTTTCATCGGTCCACATGACTGGTGTCAGGTCCATGCTGCAGTTGTCTTTGTATGTCGGATAAACTATGCAACAAGACTGCATTAATCTTCGTTTTCTTCTCTTGCTCTTTTATCAATCTCTCGTTGTTGGCCTTGCAGCTCTGTAATTCGGCCATCAGATTCCTCATAGTCTCAGCCATGTCCGGAGGGTTCTTTATTGCCCTCATCTCATTAGAATCTTCATCTCTATTGTGGGAGCCATTCCCCACTTCATGGAGCATCACCATTCTATATGATTGCAGTTTCCCACGGTTGATCAACCGCTTGAGTGTAGACAAAACACTTGTTGTTAGCTAACATTATATTAGTTCATAACCAACACATAATTCACATTTCTTAAATAAATACACACACAACACTAAGATGTCATTCTTTTCTATACTAAGGGCTTAATCAGACTTTTTAGGAAGGGATTAAGGTAGGATATCTCCCTTTAAATCCCTTAATGTGGTTTTTACGCAACTCGTCCATGAACCCAAATAGGCCAAGTGCTGTAACCATGCTTTGATACCAATTTGTAACACACCCACCCTTTTAAAGGAGCTTCTATAGTGTAGAGCCTCTAAATTTTTGTTTTTGTTCTCCCACACCAACAAGCACCAGGCGCAAAACCCCCCTCCATGTGACCACTACCCGTGACCACAAGCCTAACTAAAAGGTGCTTCGTGACTCCTATCGTCGAGTATTCACATACGAGCCAACCTTGACTCACTCGACTCCTAAATTAAGAGCCTAGCCCAGCACTAGCTGCGTTCCTTAACCTCCATCCATGTGACCCCTCGTTATGACTCGGGGCCCAACCCTCAAGCGCTTCGGGACTTTGTGTATCGCGAAGGTGGAAATTAGTCCATCTCCTTTCCTTGGACTCTCAAAATTCAAAATCCCGATGTCAGATCAACGGTCCACAATCTCCTGCGACCCAACAACTTACATTGACTCTTTGCGAATCGGGACTTCATGTTTCATGAAGATGGAGGGTTGCTCACCTTCTCCCAATTCTCAATATCTCCTTGGAAAATCAATGATCACTGTCCTCCCTTCGATTGATGACTGCGATCAAATCGTGAACTCAGACTTCGCAAGTTCTCAAGATTCTTATCTCTGACTTCCCGAGTTGCGAGTCAACGAAATGCTGATCTCTTGCCACGTGTCCCTTCTCGACGGACGACTAGGATTTTTGTGGCTACCAACTCCTTGGGTATTCGCCTATGCTCCTTGCAAATCTTCCAAGGTCTAAATCCTCAAACTTCCAGATCTTCTACCACTTGTCCCCTAATGATGGATGGTTCTGATTAACTTCAAAACTTCGAGACTTCACAAAAGTCCACTCTCCTGTGCACTTTCAAAGGGTTAGGCCTCATGCACTTTCCTCTGGATCTCACAGCTATGGTCCTCCATGCACAGATTCGATGAACATGCTCTGTTCTCTCCATATGCACGAGCTACAAACTCACAGATACAATGGTCGAGGTGGGTCCCAAAGGATCCATAGATCATCGGTCCACGTTACTTTGTGACTCCGATTTTTGAGGGTTTTGGTCGAACCAACCCATAACCTTCCTGATACGAAAACTTGGAACTTGTGGATCCAAGGTAATAGAAGGGGTTAAATCCCGCGCTCTTTCCCATATCCAATGACCATGATAGCCCTTGGCTCCTTCTGGACGGATCTCATTTGTCTGTCCTTTGGACAAGAAAAACCTTTCCCTTTCAGTATTTTCCTATCACTATTTTCCTAAGCTCTCACGCTGAATGGGTTGGGAACTTGGGTCTGGAAATTCACATGACATGGGGGTTAGGGGAGAGTATTCTCTTCATATGGGTGGTTTCATGTCTACACAATATTTTAGGGCTAAGAAAAGACTTATCATAATCAGACAATGTGAAGCGACTACTAGAAGGGGTGCCCATTTCCACCCAATTGTAGGCTCAGTCACTCCAAACAGATTTAACACTAGCCACTCCCAAGCTAGACTACAATGCTCTAAAACATATTCTTTTCTTCTCGCTCAACCATAATAGGGACATAGGTTACTCTCCTCTTCCCGTAGGATCCTGGCAATGGTTTATACGATACCAAGCAAGGAGGAATAACCTTGTTTATCAGCTTGTATCATAACCTTCTCTGCCATTTACTGTGTCCATAACGCTTAGTTTTTCCATTCTTCCTTGAATCCATGAGGTTCACTTCCCGTCTCTACACTCTTCACAAGCGTGTTCTTCCCTCTGCCCACCACACCTTCCCTTATCGCCTCTTTTAGTAGGGTCGCATGTGGCCCAAATTCCCAGTCAGCAGTCAAGTCTGGAAGCCTTACGGATGAGTGCTTACACACCCCATCCCTCATTAACTCTTGAGGAGGTATTCCCACCCACTAGCCTAATGGTAATTCATTTTTGGGTCAGAGGACGGTTTTGGTCCTGAGCAATTAAATCTAGTAAGCACTGGTTTGGTGAAGGTTAACGCAACCATTCTTGGTCCCCTTCACCCTCTCTTCGTATAACATTCATGGTATTTCTAAGTACACCCCCCTTCCATTATTCATGCAACACTTGTCCATTTTCTTAGTAAATAATTAGGTTCACATTCGTTTACCTTTCAAACAAAGTTCCATCAAATCAATATTCACACATATAAAGTTTGCCATAGTCTTTTGGCCATTTATAGTTATATTTACAAACTGGGGGAAATAGGGTGTTACACATACCATTAAGTACCCATGGACCTAATAGGTTGGCTCGTGATGAGACCCCCTATCCCTCAACTAGGTCTTGTTTTATTATTTTTTTTACGGGTCTCTCTGTTTCTTGTTGAGAAGCTTTTTATTGCTTTCTCGAGGATCCCTGGGCAAAGCATCTCGAGGTTTTATTCTTAGGATTTTATTGTCAGCTACTTTTACCCCCCAATCCTTTTACCCCATTCTTCCCACAAGGTAAGGTACAACCCATAAATGACTGGCCAACCCTATGCCCAAACTAGTGTAATGGGATGGGCGAGCGGGAAATAAGATGGAAAGTGGTATGTATGACAGGAACAGACGATGAATTTTCAGAAATCCCCCCAGTGGCAACTCAAAAACTATGGACATAAGGTTTCTAGGGCATCTTGTCATCCCCTCCAGACATGGTCAAGTGGAAAATCATAAGATCCAAGCACCTATTAGAAACAAAGGAATCAAATGCACATATTCAAAGGTTTTGAGAATCAGAGTGACACATACCATGATACTCAGACTCATTACCTGATGGAGCAAGAACCATATCTGATATAGGACTAAGCTGAAGGTGATGGATGCTGCTGCTACTGTTGACAAAGTGGAGGCACTAAAAGGGAAAAAATATGGGCCCTCGAGGGTCATGCTCAAGTCGATCTAGCTCTCGGTACTCCATGTCTAGGACCTATGGGATTCGAGACATAATCTCCTAGTTATCCCTAAAAGTGGGGGATAATAGTGACCATGGACCTAATAGGCTGGCTCATGATGAGACCCCCTATCCTCTGATTAGGTCTTGTTTATTTTTTATGGTTCCCTATGTTTTTTTCCGAGAAGCTTTTTACTGCTTTCTCGGGGATCCCTAGGTGAAGTATCTCAAGGTTTTTTTTTTTTTTTAGAATTTTATCTTTTTGCAGCTACTTTTACCTTCTAGGCCTTTATCCCCTTCTTCCCATAAGGCAAGTTGCAACCCTTAAATGATTGGCCAATCCAATGCCCAGACCAATGTAATGAGATGGATGAGCGGGAAGAAAGATGGAAAGTAGTAAGTATGATGGGAGCAGTCGATGAATTTTTCAGAAATCCCCCCAGTGGCAACTCAAAACCTATTGGTACAAGCTTACTAGGGCATCCTGTCATTCCCCCCAGACATGGTCAAGTGGATAAGTATAATATCCAAGCACCCGTTAGAAATAAAAATAATTAAATGCACATATTCAAAGGTTTTGATGATAAGAATGACACATACCATGATACCCGGACTCATTACCTCATGGAGAAAGATCCATCTCCGCTACAGGACCAAGTCGAGGTGATGGATGTTGTTGCTGCTAACAAGGTGGAGGTGCTAAAAGGATGAAAATATGGGCCCTCCAGGGCCATGCTCAAGTCAATCTGGCTCTCGGTACTCCATGTCTAGGACCTGTGGGTCTCGAGACATCATATCCTCAGTTATCCCTAAAATGGGGGATAACAATGACCAATGGCACTTAGATTGGACCTTGAAAATTGATTTTTCTCCCACTTCATCAAAAGAAAAATAGTGTATATCATTATGATTAAATTTATTTAATTAGATGATAAATAATATCCACTATACAATTCGCCCTTGGGGTGTAAAACAGTCGTTGATGGAGTGTATTGTTAAGGCACTCTGTTATGTGAAGTCATTGGTTCAAAACCCTTGACTAACCTTGGGTTCCGTGTGAGGGGATGCCTTGGCATGATTGGGGTTATAGTGGTAGTAGATAGCAGGATACCCAATTAATTGTTGATTTCCCTAGTTATATATATATATATATATAATTCATTATAGATTAATGTTTAATGTAACAAAACATTAATAAATAAGTTGAAAGGTCTTGGATGGGGTGCCACATAGCGAATGGAGGCCATGCATCCCTCCCAGGACTCCAGCCATAAATATGGCCATTCGTCGCCCTTCACCTCAGTCTTGAATGAAGGGCGACCTTTATTATCCGTAGAGGAAGGGAGGGCAACTCCCTCGAGTCTGTTTAATGGCAGTTCTGAGGATGAATTGCAGGAGACAGGTGAGTACAATGGTCATTTCCACCCTAGGGTTATCTCTCCCGCCTGGCCCGGGCTAGAATTATTTTTCCTTTGAGCTCTGCCACCCTGCTTGCTCTAAGAAATGGACTATTGTGCAGTGGGTTCTCCAGGAAATAATTCAGAGGATTTTTAGCCCTCCTAGGTTAGCCATGCTGAGAGAGATAGGTAAGCCGAGGCATGGACCTGCTTGGTACAACTATGCTACATGTCAGAGACTCCAACAATAGATGGAAAGGGCGCTGCCCATTGCCAAAACTCAGCGCATGGAGAAGCCGCGAACTCCATTGATGGCCTAGGTTGAGGAGAAATTTATGGAGGAACCCATCCAAGTTCCACTTGAATCCCTCCTCTTCATGGTCCCGGAAGATTTACAGTTTCCCAGCATCAGAAAATCCAACTGTTGGCTTTCGGAAGTCACCACTGGATTGCTAGCAGGAGCAGAGCCTGAAGCCCATCAGTTTTTATGTCACGATTTGTTTAAAGGGCGATCAAATGGAGGAAAACTCAGAACAACATCTTATCAACTCAGAAACCAGTCCTAGCATGCATGAAAGAGTGAGGTCTTGATAAACTCCAAGCAACGAGTCGTAGTAAAAGGGTGAGCAGGTGGAAGACTTACGCAAGAAGAGTGCAAGGTCTATCACAGACATCCGGTTCGGGACAGACTGAAGAGGAATGCATTCAAACACAAAATCCTTTTACATTCAAATACAAAAACCAGAGGGCACGACAACACCACAACAAATCCTTTATTTCAACAAGTTGCACTACTGTGAATCCTCAGGCAAAAGATGAAACAAAGATGGAAAAGAAAGAGAACTGTTTGTTATAAACCAAGAAATCTCAAACACAGAGGCACAACTAGGAAACCAGAGTATTTGCTGAAACTTTACAGTCAGGAGCTTAGCTCTACCATCGATAGATACAAAAATGGAAAAAATGCCTACATATACTCAAAACAACAACAGCAACAAGATCGAGAAAATGCATTGAAGGCTTTGCGTCTGCATGGCTTCTGACATTCTGCAGCCGCAATCTTTGAATAATTGTGCAACTTGTGGCAGACGCGATAGATCTTCTGACAGTTACATCGGCGAGTCGACGTGCTTTTAAGTCATTGCAGGACATCCCCATTATGGTGGAGACGATGTCTAACCACCCTTAACCGCCTCAATAACTGCTTCTTGGGACTGAAAACGGCCAGGCCAACTCAGCATATTGGGATAAGGAAGACTTCTCGTGCTGCCATCTGGCACAACCGAATAGCTTAAGGGACGGATACGAGGGCTAGCGTGGAGGACAAGGTGTATGGTAGGAGTGGAGGCATCGGGGAACGTGTGTAAGGAGTGGCGAGAAGTGTGAGTGATGACAGAGAGGGGCGACGGAGGATGTTCCATGGTGAAAGACACTCGGGTAGATGGGGAGAAAACTGGAGAAACGATCTCGCCTTCAGGTGAGGGACTGATGTGAAAAAGAACGGGATGCGTGGCAGGCGATGAGCGGATGGTGGGAAGAAGGGAAAGCCACACAGACCGAAGAGGAGGGGTGAATGGACGACACACAGCAGCAGGGGAAAGGCGAAGGGAATGGGTGAAATGATAGGAGGAGGGCCCACTTGGTTAAGTACAGGGCAACTGAGAAAGACGTAGCTGCTTTGGTGTCGTTGATCTAAGCTTTGAAATCTCAGCCGTAGGAAGTTGCCTTTACGATTCCGGACCCCCCCCCTCCGCTTAAAGGTAGAAAGGCGGGGGG
>ML782249.1:148061-193193 GCA_009831015.1 Picea engelmannii
GGGCGCGCTCATCTGGGCCGTCGGAGAGGTGCGCCCCCAATTCCGGACCCCCCCCTTGCTTAAAGGTCAAAAGGCAAGGGGGGTCCGGAATTTGCTGTGCGCCGTCGATCTGGGTGCGCAAATCTGGACCGCCCGGTCTTGCTTGTTGTTTACCACGGGCACATCATCACCCGAAACTTTGGACAAGTGGGTTTTAACCCATTCTTTTGATATCTAAACCCCTTAGCAAGAAATATCGCTAACATTTGGCTCCATGGGGGATAGAGTCGTCCCTGTGATGCTCTAAGAACTCTTTTGCAGACTTAGTGCCTTTGCTGTTGGGCTATGGAGTCATTTATTAGTCCGGAAAACAAAACAAAAACAAAAGCAATATTTACAAAACAAAAATGAAATGAGCTGGCTGCGGCTCATATAAAACATTTCTTTAAGAAATGCCCATTGACTGGGCCACTGAAAACTTCATTGCCTTCCAGATCCTGGAACCTGTAAGTGTTGTTAGAAAATGCTTCAAGGATCTTGAAAGGCCCGAACCAGAGGGCATCAAATTTACTATGTTTTCCCTTTTCCTGCCTGGGTGCATCCCACTTGAGCACCAGATCACCCTGTTCAAACTCTTTCTTTTTGTTTTTTCTGTCAAAAGCCTGCTTGATCTTCTGCTGACGATTGTAAGCTCTATCCAGGGCCTGCTCTCTGATCTGCTGTGCTTCCACCATCTGATGAATCCTTCTGAGCATAAGATTAGGTTCCCCCTCATAGTCATGGAGAAGATTTTCCACAGGTAA
Organism: Picea engelmannii; assembly: GCA_009831015.1. Taxonomy (NCBI): domain Eukaryota; kingdom Viridiplantae; phylum Streptophyta; class Pinopsida; order Pinales; family Pinaceae; genus Picea; species Picea engelmannii. The sequence goes on from ML782249.1 coordinate 148,844, forward strand.
GGCAAGCTGAGTGGGGAAGACAACCTCAATCCCATAAACAAGCTGGAAGGGTGAGAGACCCAGGGATTTCTTTGTTGTCACTCGATCGGCCCAAAGTGCGAATTTGAGCTTTGAGTCCCAGGCCCTTTTATTACCTTCTAACAACTTTTTGATAAGCTTGATTAGACTTTTATTAGAGGACTTTGCCAGCCCGTTTCCCTGAGGGTAGTAGGGAGTGGAGTGAATCAGTGAAATCCCAAATTGTTCACAGAATTTGATCAGAGGCTCAGACTGAAATGGGGAAGCGTTGTCAGTCACGATTTTGCTAGGGCAGCCGAACCTATTTATGATATCTTCCAGGAAGCTGATGATGACTTTGTGAGAAGTGCTTCTAGTAGGGACAACTTCTATCCATTTAGTGAAGTAGTCGGTTGCTGTCAGAATCCATCGGTGCTGACCACTTGAGGGAGGATGAATTTCCCCGATGAAGTCCAATCCCCACTGCTGAAAGGGCGCTAAGACCACCACAGGTTTCAATGGCAGGGATTTGAGCTGCTGCTTCCCTGAGAATTTCTGACATTTAATGCAAGCTCTAATTCCTCTGCAGACGTCGGGAAATAAGGTGGGCCAGTAATACCCAGCTCGGAGGATCTTGTGAGCTGTGGTCTTCCAAAAATAATGGCCCCCACAGAGACCACTGTGGAAATCGTTCATAACTTTCTGGGCCTGTTGGGAGTCCAGACACATTAGTAATATCCCCTGGGGATATTTCCAATACAAGGCTTGGCCAACAAGACAATACCTGACAGCTTTGAGCTTTAAATCTCTGGCTTTTCTTTTTTCCATCCCATCAGGGGGTCTCAACTCCTGCAGGAAATACAAGATATCTTTGTACCAGGGGCATGTCGATAGTGGTACAGTGCTTTGGGATTTCCTATTGAATGATTCAGCTTGCTCATTGATCAGATTGATTTCCAATGCTTTATAATTGGATTCGGCCATAAGCTTGGCCAAACCCTGCCCCTTTATTATCTTGGTGGGCTTAATTTCCAGGTCAAATTCTAGGATCTTGGCGATCCATTTACCCCTTTTTCCGTCTATGTCGAGCTGTATAAGAATGTCCTTCATAGAGGTTGAAGGGGCATATGCAATGATCTTTGAATGTAAGACATAGACCCTGAAAGCTTTAAGAGCTTTCACCAAGGCATAGGCATGTTTCTCCATGATCTCATATCAGAGCTCTGCATCTCTCAGCGCCTTACTAAAGAAGGCAATAGGCTGCTCTTGCCCTTGATCGTTCTTCTGCAACAGGACCGCTGCTACGGTATCGAAAGAAGCAAAAGAAAATATTATAAAATCTTTAGAATAATCTGGACTGATCAACACAGGAGCCTTGGTCAATGCTTTCTTTATCTGGTCAAAAGACTTCCTGGGTTCAGCAGTCCATTTTATCTCATGGCCCTTCCTGAGCATGGCTGTGATATGTTTCACCAATTCAGCAAAATTTGAAACAAATCTCCTCAGGAAATTAATCCTTCCCAAAAATGCTTGGACCTCCTTTTTGGATCTGGGAAGTGGCAGGGCCTGGATTGCCTCCACCCTGTCAGGATCAATTCTCACTCCTTCTGCTGAGACTATATGGCCTAACAGCTTCCCCTCTTTCATAGCAAACAATGATTTCTTGGGATTCAGGGAAAGGCCAAACCTGCAGCACTTCAGGAAAACTCTCTTCAAGTGGGAGTGGTGCTCAATGTCAGTCTTGGAGAAGACTGTTATGTCATCTAAGTAAATTACCACGAACTTATCCTTTTCCCCGATGAAGGCTATGTCCATGGCTCGCTGAAACGTTGCTCCCGCGTTCATCAACCCAAATGGCATCTTGGCATACATGAACGTGCCCCAAGGCATGGTGAAGGCGGTCTTTTCTCTGTCCTCGGGCATGACTGATATCTGGTTATAGCCAGAAAAGCCGTCAATCATAGATATCCTAGATGCACCGGTGACCCTCTGCAATATGTGCTCCATGTTGGGCAAGGGGTAATTATCCTTCCTTGAACTCCTGTTCAGGTTCCTGAAATCGACACAGAGTCTGATTTCTCCGCTCTTCTTTATTACTGGGACCAAGTTAGCTACCCAGCTGGAGTATCTCAGGGGGACTATGATTTGGGCATCCAACAACTTCTTCACTTCTCTCTCCATGACAGGTAGCAGCGTTGGATTTATCTGTCTCAGCTTCTGCCTGAAAGGTCTAGCCTCCTCCTTCAGTGGGATTTTGTGCTCAATGACTGACGTGTCGTATGTCTTGAGGTCTTCGTAGGTCCACGCGAACACATTAGCAAATTCCCTCAGCAACTTTGTATATCCATCCCTCTGCTCCTCAGTCAAACCCTTTGACAATTTGACCAACCTGGGTTTCTCAAGTGTGCCTATGTTGCACTCAGTCGTATCAGCATCATCACCCGTGACTTTGCCCTTCACTGCCACATCATTCCCATCGAACAATATTTCTAATGGGATCAGCCCCTTTGGTATATGATTGCTCGGCAGTTGAATAATCTGATGGCCAACAACTTTATTCAATAATTCCCCAGGGTGGTGATCAGGCTCTTCGTCAGGGACTTCATCTATATGCAATGCAGAGAAGTCATCTATGGATTGGAGGAATTTCTCGATCTCTTGATCATCTTCGAACACCTTCCAATGTTTAACATTGTCCGGCATGGAGGGCCTGTATCTTAGTTCCACCTCTGATCTGTCATTGGGCAGTGCAGGAGCTTCGAACAAACTAGCCGAGAAATCTTGAAAGTCGGCTGGAGCATTTTCTTCCCTTGGAATAAAAGAGATGTTAAAATCCATGAAGAAACTATCAATAAGATCCCATACCTCGTTTCTGTAATTCTTGAGGCGAGGGTGCTTGGTCTGATATACATTTTTGATTTGCTGGACAATTAATTCTGCATCCCCGAACACGGCTATCTCCCTGATTCCCATTTCTTTTGCAGCTCTTAATCCCAGAACCAGACCTTCATATTCTGCCAAATTGTTGGTGACTTCAAATTCCATCTTATATGACAGCGATATGGTTTCCTGAGAAGGGGATTTGAATACTACCCCGGCGCCTGCACCTATACTGGAAGAGGCTCCATCAAAGAACATCTTCCAAACAGAGGTGGTTGAAGGAGGCATCCCCTGATCAAGACTGAGCTGCTTTCTGATCTGTAAAGGGGTCTCAGGTTCATCAGTGAACTGCAATAAGCTAGATCCTAAGTCAGTGTCTAAGGTATAGATGGGATGATTAATGGGGTTTGCTTCGTCACTGACTATGTAGGCTAGCTGGGCTTCTCTGTATAATATCCTATGTTCCCCTCCAAAGACTGGAATGGTGGCATACGTGAGGTCCATCTGTAGCGTTCCTCCAAGTCTCTTAATCCAAGATCTTGACAACAACATGCAAAACTTGGGGGGAACATCAGCTACCACTATATCCATGACCTTGCTTTTCATAGGTAGCTGAAATAGGGAAACTGCTAGGTCCTTGATGACTCCCAAACATTGTACCCTCCTGGAGTCAAAGGAATAGAGGTCATGATAAGCTCTGGTGAATTCTAATCCTAGTTCATCCATGACGGCTTTAGGCATGAGGTTGTGGGAGGCCCCTGAATCCATTAAGCAATTATGCAGCACTTTATCATGTATGTTCAGGGAGGTGTAGAAGGGAGGGGATGAATCATCTTGGTCTTCTACCATGGGACCTAGAACCACTGCAGGCCTTTCATCTTGGAGGTTTATGCAGTCCGTGGAAGGGCCAGAGGCTTCAGATTTCAACAGGTCGGAGAAGAATTTTTTGAATTCCCCATGTTTGATTAACTCAGTGAGGGGCACGGGGATCCTGATCTTTTGGATTTCATGCTCAAAATTAAAAGAAGATGTGGGCTTTGGAACCTCTCTAATTTCAGGAGCATGACTTTGAATGATAGGGGAGAGAGGTTGGGCCTTCTTACCTCTGTCGCTGTCTGCTATCTCTTCGACAGGCTTCTTTTCTCTGGTGGATGACTCAGGAACATCAGGTGCTGCTCTCTTCTCTGATCTCAGATTATACCTACCTCGGCCACCGCCAGCTTTTTCCCCCCTACTCAATTCATGTAGCTGACCGTCCATGAGGGATTGCTCATATGCTGACTTAGTTAGGTGGGGAAAAGGAGGAGTGACTTCTACAGAGTGGATTTTAGGCCCAGGCTCATCTGTTTCTACTTCCTCTTCATCAACTACAAAATTGTTCTGAAAGGGGGCCTGAACCCTTTGGTCATCTCTGTCTCTTTCTTTTTCTTTATGCATAGTAGGGGGAGAAAAATTGTTTGGTCTCTTGAAACCTGCTCTGTTCTCAGTGTTCTGGGGGCCCTTATACATCTGCCTCCTTTCCACCTTTAATCTCTCCACCTCCTCTTTAAGAAAGTTCATTACTTGGGCCAGCTCATTTACTTGAGGATGGGGCAAGGCTGGGCCAGGGATGGTGGAGTCAGAGGTTGAGACCTCTGATCTTCCTTTTCTTCTATCTATGTTGGCCTTGTTCCTTAGTCTGTCGGCAACCAACATGTTGGATTCCACCTCTATAGATGCATCTTGCATCTGAGCTAAAGAAGTGGCTCTTCTTTCTCTTAACACGAGACATAAATCAGGGTCAAACACGCTAGCATATGAAATTTGAGCAGATGCCTCCGAAGGCTTTATTTCTGCAGGAATCTTGTTATACATCTTATTGAATCTTTTGGAAAAGTCAGAGACTGACTCTCCTTCCTGCTTCTTCAGGGACCCAAACTCAGTCATGTAATATATATAATCTTTTCTATCCCCCCATTGTCTCAGGAAATCATTATCCAGAGCTTCAATTCCAGCAATAGATCCAGGGGCTAGTCCCCTAAACCACTTTCTAACCTCACCATCGAGGCTCTGGACGAAAACTCTCATCCAAACATCTTCATTCTCAATATTCAGGTTGTCAGCATAGCTATAAAAGGCAGCCAGGTTCTCCTCAGTAGTCACATCTCCCTCACCACTAAACTTGGGAATATATTTCAAATAGTCTCCAGCAGGGAGAGGATTCAAAGGCTGAGGAAGAATCAAAGGAGCATATCGGGCAACAACTATGGCATCCATTCTGTTCGGAGGGGGATTAAAGCCAGCCATGGGGATGTTGAGTGGAGAACTCGGAGGAGATGGAGTGCGAACAGGTGAGGAAGGAAAAGAGGTCCTCACGGGGGATGACGGGGAAAACAGAGAGAAGTCTAAGGGACTTGAGTGTACAGGTGGATTTCGCTGTGCAACAGTAGTAATCAAAGGAGGAGTAGTGAAACCTCCCGAGAGGGGAATGACAAGGATCTCTCCTTCTGACACTAGACCAGGAGGAGAAAACTCAGCAGGAACACTCCTGAAGTTCAGAAAACGGGAAACCTCAGAAGAAATACGACCAGGAGGCTGAAAATCAGAAAATGGAGTTCTTACAGAAGGGGAGGGCGTATTACCTTTTTCATCGACATAAACCTCTTTTGCAGCTCTCTTTCCCTTTCTGCGCACCGCTTCCAAGTCTTCTTCTGAAGTGGCCAAAGGAAAATGTGGATTTGACCTCGTATGTCTGCCTTTCGAAGCCACAGTTGATAGAACAGGTTCTCCCCAGCGGAGTCGTCCCCAGTGGAGTCGCCAGGTGCACAGTAGCAATCTCGAAGTTCTGATATCTGATGCACCTTCAGAAATCAATTAGTCATTGTCGTTCTGCCCAGGGAAAATCTTCAACTTCGTCCCCGGCAACGGCGCCATAAATGTTGGCTTTCGAAAGTCACCCCTGGATTGCTAGCAGGAGCAGAGCCCGAAGCCCATCAGTTTTTATGTCATGATTTATTTAAAGGGCGATCAAATGGAGGAAAACTCGGAACAACATTGTATCAACTCAGAAACCAGTCCTAGCATGCATGAAACAGTGAGGTCTTGATAAACTCCAAACAATGAGTCGTAGTAAAAGGGTGAGCAGGTGGAAGACTTACGCAAGAAGAGTACAAGGTCTATCACAGACATCCGGTTCGGGACAGACTGAAGAGGAATGCATTTGAACACAAAATCCTTTTACATTCAAATACAAAAACCAGAGGGCATGACAACGCCACAACAAATCCTTTATTGCAACAAGTTGCACTACTGTGAATCCTCAGGCAAAAGATGAAACAAAGATGGAAAAGAAAGAGAACTGTTTGTTATAAACCAAGAAATCTCAAACACAGAGGCACAACTAGGAAACCAGAGTATTTGCTGAAACTTTACAGTCAGGAGCTTAGCTCTACCATCGATAGATACAAAAATGGAAAAAATGCCTACATATACTCAAAACAACAACAACAACAAGATCGAGAAAATGCATTGAAGGCTTTGCGTCTGCATGGCTTCTGAAATTCTGCAGCCGCAATCTTTGAATAATCGTGCAACTTGTGGCAGACGCGATAGATCTTCTGACAGTTACATCGGCGAGTCGACGTGATTTTAAGTCATTGCAGGACGTCCCCATTATGGCGGAGACGATGTATAACCACCCTCAACCGCCTCAATAACTGCTTCTTGGGACTGAAAACGGCCAGGCCAACTCAACATCTTGGGATAAGGAAGACTTCTCGCGCTGCCATCTGGCACAACCGAATAGCTTAAGGGATGGATACGAGGGCCAACGCCGAGGACAAGGTGTATGGTAGGAGTGGAGGCATCAGGGAACGCGTGTAAGGAGTGGCGAGAAGTGTGAGTGATGACAGAGAGGGGCGACGGAGGATGTTCCATGGCGGAAGACACCCGGGTAGATGGGGAGAAAATTGGAGAAACGATCTCGCCTTCGGGTGAGGGACTGATGTGAAAAGGAACGGGATGCGTGGCAGGCGATGAGCGGATGGTGGGAAGAAGGGAAAGCCATGCAGACCGAAGAGGAGGGGTGAATGGACAACACACGGCAGCAGGGGAAAGGCGGAGGGAATGGGTGAAATGATAGGAGGAGGGCCCACTTGGTTAAGTACAGGGAAACTGAGAAAGACGTAGCTTCTTTGGCGTCATTGATCTGAGCTTTGAAATCTCAGCCGTAGGAAGTTGCCTTTACGATTCCGGACCCCCCCCCTCCGCTTAAAGGTAGAAAGGCGGGGGGGGGGGTCCGGAATGGCCTTCATCGCCGTTGATCCGGGCGCGCTCATTTGGGCCGTCGGAGAGGTGCGCCCCCAATTACGGACCCCCCCCCCCTTGCTTAAAGGTCGAAAGGCAAGGGGGGTCCGGAATTTGCTGTGCGCCGTCGATCTGGGCGCGTAAATCTGGACCGCCCGGTCTTGCTTGTTGTTTACCACGGGCGCATCATCGCCCGAAACTTTGGACAAGTGGGTTTTAACCCATTCTTTTGATATCTAAACCCCTTAGCAAGAAATATCGCTAACACCAACACAAGTACCGAGGTGACCATGGAAGGTGCCACTTCATAGTCGAGGAGGAATTCCTCCATAAGGCTCCAAGCGTTTCACTCCAGGACAACACCAACAAAGCGAAAGAAGAGGTTGAGGAGGTCAAGGAAGGAGTCACCGACACTGCGTAGGAGAACCACCCCATCTTATCACCTCCACCACTAAATGCAATTCTAGAGTTCAACCCAGCTCCCCCTAGTCTCTTTAGCCCGGAGTAGCTGGAGCTCATTTTTTTATCTTAGGAGCCACATGGCGGACCAACTTCATCATGACACCCTCATTAGCATGCAGATTGACATATTATCATTCTCGAATGTGTCAACCAAGAAATGTTGCCTGACCTGTGTGAATCCCTTCATGCTCCAACCCAGCGACGACACTCTCCCTAGAGATTTGGATGATATACCCCCAGGTGCCAATGATTAGTTTCTTGTTCTTAGATACTGGTACTCTACACAATTCTTGTCTATCTTTTTGTAATGGGACTCTGCAGAATTCTTGTCTTGTTTTCTTTTTCTAGCAGTTGTTAGTTTGCTTTAGCTTCCCAAGACAGAACAGTAAGGACAAACATCAGCCACCTACTCTGGTTTCCAATTGGTAGGGCAGGTGGCAGATGGATTTTTTGGCTGAATGTATAACAAGCGACTACCTGTTCCGGTTTCTACTAATTTGGTAGAACATGTGAATAAAAAAGAAGATGAAAAAAGAAAAACTCTCAATAATAATAAAAATTATGGATAAAAAATACATAACCACATATAATAATTTTATTTCAAAATTTTTAAATATCCATAAATTTATACTTTAATGTTTTCATTCTTTTTAATATTAAAAAAATTAAAACAAAAATGAATTTACATTCATTTTAATTATCAAAATAAAATAAAATTTAAACTTTATGGATTATAAGAAGGTTAAACATCTTATATTTTCAATTTTTATTTATTTATCATCACTAGAATTTCATCCAAAACCTCTAGTGCAACGAAATAATATAATATTAATATTTAATATTTACAACTCCATCAAATCCAAAATAATTCTTACCAAATTTCAAGCGAAAGATATATATTTTCTTTCTTATTATTTGAAGTTATAAAAAAAACAATTCTTAACACGTTTAAATTACAATCATAAATAACAATGTCAAAACTTATATTAACATATATATTTTAAAACAAAATATCAAATCATTGTATTTAAAAAAGTATTCATTTTTAAAATTTTATTCTTATATTACATTTTGACATTAATGTAAATGTAGAATATACCCACCACATGAATGTAGAACTCAAATTTTGTGGATATTAGGAGGACATTTTCTCTTTACCAAGAAGAATGTTTTATCATACTTTATGGTGTGATAGATTAACTCAAATGAAAATTCCTCCTCACCCATCATAAGGTAAAGAGAGAATTAAATGACATTTAATTTAAATATGCAAAAGGAAAACCTTGGTATAAAGGGTTGTGGATTGAGGTGGTAGGCATAGGTAGGAGTCTCCTTGATCTCGAAGGAATCAACATAGGAAATTATGCATGGGGTTTTGGGATGCCTCCAACAACATCACAAAAGCCTATGCTTTATACGCAGGATTGAACATTGCAATAGAATGAAATATATCCAAAATTGCAACCTTCAAAGATTCTTTGATGGTTGTGTGTGCGATTGTTAAAAGGAAACTAACCAAAAACAGTCAACTGAAGGGTCTAATTCATTGTATCCTTTCCATTTGAGACAGGTTTGAAGAGTTCAAAATTTTTCATATAAAAAGGGACTTAAACCCCACAATTGATCAATTAGCCAAGCTTGGTTCAAGCCTTGATCAAGGACTTATGGAAATAAGTGGAAAAATGGGGTTCTCCTAACCCCCTAGCCCCCTCGTTTTGGCATGATCAGTCATTTCATGATGACAATTATTGGAATCAACACTCCCTGCTTCACACATATGAGATTAAACATCAAATGTGTTGGAATTCAATCTGAATTGAATGCATTTGGGCATATAGACGATGACATGGCTTCGGCTTCAGGTTCAGTTATAGTTTTATGGAGAAATACCTCCTTGGTTTTGAGGGAAGTTTTCTCTATGCGTTGGACGCTCCTTGGCTTTCTCGACTCCGGGTCTTGCCATCTCTAGATGAGTATGGTACCACAAGTGACTTTCATCCTTGCTCCATGGTGTCAAATTGTAGTTTGCGGTTTCAAGTGTTCAAGATGGAGCCATCTTGGAATGATTTGAGTAAAATATTGCGTCGACATGAGGAATTAGCCCAGAGAAACAACTTGGCTCTGTAACAATTATCAAACAATTTTTGTGAATTTGAAAATGTCATGGCTTTGCTGGCTCAAAGGATGGATACCAACTTTAGAGATTTTGAGGCTGATTTGACCATGCTTTCCAGAAGGCTAGATACTCTTGAGAGTGATATTAAACAATAAAGGATCAAATTGTCCCTTAGCATTCCACCTCAGCGTCTATTAATCCTAGTAGTCCTTCCTCCCAAGGCAACACCATCGAATGAGGAAATGGCAATGGAGATCATGGGACTGCTCCTATGCACACAGAAGAAGGGTTTGAGCTCTTAACCAAGACCCTAGACCCTCCATATACTTCTTATTTCATCTAGCGTATGTATTTCAAAGTTTTGTGGTGCCTTAGGAAATTCTACAGAGATGTAATCAATTTTGATGATCATGAACTATGTTTTAGAAGGTAGTTTCTTTTTTTCTACCTGCATCTTAGCACTAGAAATATCTACATGATGTATGCTTTTTTTTGGTAAAAACTATTTGCTTGCTAGTTGCCTTGACCCAACTCCTTTAATATAAATCATTTTTAGTCTCTATTAAAAAAAGGGTTGCAGATAAATTTCATCCTCGACGAGTGCTAGCTAGGACGTGGTTTGACGTGTTGCAGGATAGTTCAATATCACCTTCTACGGGTAGGCCTCCCGTCATTGAAAAAAAATGTGATAACTTTATAACATTAAATGAGATAGGATGGTAGGTTACAACATTGAATGGGCTAGGTTGATTGATGGTAGAGCAAGAGAACAACGTGGCCTCATGCTGAGGAAAAAACTTGTGTTGAAAGAATTGAATAGGTGCTAAAGAAAACTGATTTGCAAACCCATTTGCATGAGACACCCATATCATATGAGGTTGGTTTATGGAGACAACGGTGATGTCAATGATTTTTTAATAGTTGAGACATTCAGATGCTTGCATTATAATAAACCATGACAATTTGCTCGTAATGGAGAGAGACACAATATTTCTAACTAAAAGAGATATCCTAAACCAAAGAAAATAGCTTGAGATCCATGGTATTAGATTCACGAGGATCACTCCATTAGTGTTCAATATTGGGTGGAAAAGAATGAGGTGGATGTGTTATTATTAAATAAAGAGCCATTCACACAAGGGATAATGATGATATGACAAGTGGAGTAGGTTGTTAGGCATGGGCACAACAATGTCCTTGCACTAGATTCTACTTTTTACACAAACAAATACAAGGTATTTTGGTTTCTATTTTCCTTATTTACCATGTTAAAATTATTTTATGTGGTAAGAATTCATGAAAATCTTGTTTATAGAAGACTTGTTTACCATGCCAACATTATCACTTTGTTATATGAATTCATGAAACACTTAATTTTAGGGGTCATAATTTCTATATTGGTGTTATTGTTCAAGGGATTTTATTTACCAAGCCAACATTATATTATGTACAATGAATTCATGCATTGCTTGTTTCCAATGGCCTAATTTACCATGTAGGTTTTATTGTTCTATAATTTGAATTCATGAAATGCTTTTCTAGGGTGTTATTATTTTGAAAGTGTATTCATGAAACCTTGTGTGGAAATATCCTTTGTACACCATTCTGGATTTTGACACATCAAAATGACATTCCTGTCTATTGGGTTGTATCAAAGAATGCATTGTAGGAAACAATTGTGACATAGTTGCAAGCATTTCACCAATGTGTTTTGACTTCCTATCCCACATGGAAACCTTCATACTTTCTTGTGGATGATGTCCTCACAGATATCCAAGCAACAAGGTGTGAAAATATCTTAATTTTTCTTTCTTTCATTTCATTGTATATTTATTTAATTGCTAGTTGTACACCTAAATATTGTTCATCCCTATTCATCCATAGTGATGTGTTCGATTGCCGATAATTCTCTGCATATAGCATGTGTGTCATTGTTGGCTGAAAAAAACTGACTAGTATGTTCATGCTAGTAAAACAAAGATAGAAATGTCAAAGTCTCTGAGGAAAATAATACATTACTCATTGTTATATGAGGATGTCGTGAACACATTGCTAGAGTTATATGGAAAGTTCTTCGAGAAAATTGGTTTCATAAAATATTTCAAAGATCAATGGGAGTTGCATCTAAGTGAGTATAAATCTGTCATAGTGATACATTATTGCTTGTTATTTGATTAGTGTTATTCTAAATCTGTCATAGTGATAAATATTCATTGTTGGTGATTTGGCCAACATTATTTCTAAATTCATCATAGTTATAAATTATTATTGTTGGTTATTTAGACAACATTATTTATAAATATGTCACAATGATAATTCATTATTGTTGGTGATTTGGCTAACGTTATTTCTTATGCTAATATGTCATGTGGAATGTTGCAGGTATGTGGGTCAAATCATGTAGGGATTTTCGACATTCAAACTAGGTTACAAATGCTTCCATTGAGTGTTCAATGCCAATCCCATATTTTTTTGTATCGACAATTGATGTAAAAATAAATAAAAATAATTATATATTCCTTCTGATATTATACATATTATAAAATTACTACTGATTTGATACTAGTGTTATGTCAGGTCAAGTACACTCCTACATGCATCATTGTTGGATGAAAAAAAATGACTAGCTATGTTTGTGGCAATAACAAAGAGATATACATGTCAAAGTATCTAGGGAACATAATGCCTTGCTCATTGTCAATTGAGGATGTTGTAAACAAATTGTTAGAGTTCTATGGAAAGTTCTTGAATAAAGTGGATTCATTAAGTTACTATTTCAAAGATCAATGGGAGTCACAACTAAGTGAGTGTAAATTTTTCATAGTGATATGTTATTACTTGTGATTTGACCAGGGCTATTCTAAATATGTCATAGTGATAAATAAATATGTTTGGTGATTTGACTAGTGTTATTTCTAAACCATCATAGTGATAAATTGTTGTTGATGGTGATTTGGCCACCATTATTTCTAAATCTATCACAATGATAATTCGTTATTGTTGGTGATTTGGCCAATGTTATTTCTTCTGCTAAAATGCCATGTGGAATGTTGCAGGTATGTGGGTCAAATCATGCAGGGATTTTCGACATGCAAACTAGGATACAAATGTTTCCATTGAGTCATACCATAATCACATCAAAAAATAGTTCCTTATAAAGGTGAGTGTTCAATGCCAATTCCCTCGCCTCTCCACAACCATATGGTGTAAGGTACCATATCTATTATAATAGCAGAAAACATAAATATTGTAGAGAATAATAGCGGAACAACACAATAGATGAAACCACAACACCATACTAATACCTTTATTGATAGGAAACAATGTTCACTTGCCTCTTCAAGGGGGAAACCTCCAACAGAGCAACGCTCTATTACAATAATTCTCAAGAAAACAATTCTCATACCCTTTACTCCTATTTATACTAAATCTATCTATCCAAAAGAACAATCTAGAGGAAGATCCATCTAGAAGAAGAAGCTTCTATTAGGTCTTCTTACATTTGAATTATTCTTCCTTATTGCTAAGCCTTATTAATATTGGCCTTTATTACATGGAAATATATTATTACACCTATGTGAGGGGTTAGAGAGGTTAGGTCCCTAACATGCACTCCCCCTTAAAAACAACCTTGTCCGCAAGGCTTGAGATGAGAAAATTGTTGCAAAATGGTAGTTGGTTCCCAAGTGACAACTGGAGATGTATCTTTCCACTGGACTAACACTTCCTTGATGGTGCACTGAAGAAGACGACGCTCATGCTAGTCCAAAACTGCTTGTGGTTGTAACTAGATGGAGCCTTCTTCATCCAACTCAGGAAGGTTGGTTTGAGTTTGGCACTTAGTTCCAATCACCTTATTTAAGTAGGAGACATGAAAAACATGATGGATCTTAGAATGAATGGGAAAAGCTAACTGAGAGGCCACCTGTCCCACATGCTTGAGAACTGTATAAGGACCATAAAATTTGGGCTCCAGTTTCTAACAATGGTCGACCTTGAGTGAATTTTGGTTATAAGGTTGCAGCCAAAGAAATATCAGGTCTCCTTCAACAAATTGACATTCTGAGTGACCTTGATCTGCTTGTTGCTTCATACGATTCTTAGCCATGACTAAATTATCTTTGAGGGTACAGAGAATAGCCTCTCGAACTATAAGTGTTTGGTCAACTATCTAGACCTTCGAGACACCTGGAAGGTGTGAGAGAACTAAAGGTGGATTTTTTCCATATACTTATTCAAAAGGAGTCATGTGAGTAGTTGTATGGTAAGAAGTGTTGTACCATCATTCAACTAGTGGTAACCATTGAGCCCACTGATTTTTCCTTTCAGATGCAAAACACCTCAAATATGTTTCCAAACACTTGTTGACAACTTTAGTTTGACCACTAGTCTGGGGATGATAAGCTGTGTTGAGATGCAATTGGATGCCCTGTATCTTGAACAGTTCTTGCCAAAAGTTGCTAGTGAAAGTGGGATATCGATCAGAAACTATAGAATGAGGTATGCCATGAAGCTTGAAGAAATGATCCATGAAAAGTTGAACCACAATGGAGGTGGTAAATGGGTGTTGAAGAGCACAAAAATGAGCATACTTGGAAAGAAAATCAATGACTACCATGATGAATAACTTATTTCCTGATTTAGGTAAGCCCACAATAAAATCCATAGAGATATCCCTCCAAATAGCAGGTGGAATCGGAAGTAGTTGTAGTGTGCCAAGAGTTTTGACTGTTTCTCCCTTGTTGCGTTGAAAAACATCACATTCTGCCAAAAACATGTAGACATCCTATTTCATACCATCCTAGAAAAAAAAGAATGTTTGACTCGACCATAGGTTTTGATAAACCCTGAGTACCCAGTTGTGGGTGTAGCATGAAGCTCAGAAAGCACTGTATATTTAAGTTGTGATTGTTTACTTAAATACAAATGGCCTTTGTATAAAAGCTCATCATTATGCCAAGAGTACCTTGGGGAAACTAGAGAATTGGCTTGCAATTGTTGGATTAGATGCAAAATTTTTGGAACCTATAGCCATTCTCGGCGAACAACTTGGAGCCAATTTGGCACAATGAAGGAGAGGGAAAAAAGGGACCCTTCATCTTCATATTTTATTGAAAGAGCATCAACAACCACATTTTCTTTTCATTTCTTGTAAATGATCTCATAATCATATCCAAAGAGCTTAGTCACCCATTTTTGTTTCTCTGGGGAGGAAGGATGTTGCTCCAGAAAATACTTGAGGATTTGATGATCTATCTTAATTTGGAAGCGTTGCCCAAATAGATAAGGGTTCTAGAGATCCACTACATGCAGAATAAACAACCTTTCCTTTTCATCGATTGATTGGCCCAAATGTCGCTCTGACAGTTGTTTGCTGGTAAAGGCCAAAGATCAACCATATTGCATAAGAACTGATCCAATTCCTCTCCTAGAAGCATCACAATCTAGGACACAGGTCTTTGAGAAATCAGGAAGGTTGAGGACCAATGTGGTGCACATAGCCTCCTTCAAGGATTGAAAGGCCTGATCAGTTGCAGGAGTCCAAGTGAAAGAATTATTTTTAAGGAGAGTAGTGACAGGTGCTACAATATTTCCATAATTCTTAAAAAACTTGTGACAATAGCCTATTAAACCCAGAAAAACACATAATATTTTGATATTATTTGGGCAAGGCCAATCCTGCATAGCTTCAATCTCCTTAGGATCCACCTTGACACATGCCTTGCCAACAATATGACCCAAGTAATGGACTTTCGAGGCTTCAAAAGAACATTTAGATTATGTGAGGAAAATTTGGTTCTGAGAGAGTAGATGTAGAACTCGATCCACATGAGCAAGATGGGTTGTCCATGTTTTACTATAGATGAGGATACCATCAAAGAAAACTAAGACAAAATGATGGATAAAAGGAAGGAAGATATTATTCATGAGGCTTTGGAAAGTGGAGGGAGCATTACACAAACCAAAGGGCATGCCCAAAAACTCATAGTGGCCCTCATGAGTTTGAAATGCAGTCTTAGGAATATCTTCCTATGTCATATGTATCTGGTGGTATCCATAATGAAGATCAAGTTTAGTAAAGAACTGGGCACCACTCAACTCATCCAAGAGATCATAAATGATAGGAATGGGAAATTTATCTTTGATGGTGAGTTTGTTGAGGGAGAGAAAGTAAGGACACATGCGCCAAGATCCTTCTTTATTAAGGAACATGACCACATGAGAACAATAAGGGCTCATACTAGGATGGATAATGCTTGCGATGAACAATTCTTGAACTATTTTCTTAATTTCATTTTTCTGGGAAGAGGGATGATGATAGGGACAAACATTGGGAGGAAGGCTGTCGGGGACAAGGGGAATGGAATGATCATGAACACCATGGGAAGGAGGAAGTCCCCGGGGAGTGGAAAAAACATCTTGATGTGTGTATTGAAGGTCCTGCAACATAGAGGGTGTCTTAGTGGCGTGAATGGAATGGAGTTGTGCAATAATGTTGCAATGACCTTTTTTGAGGAGCTTTTCCATGTGATGGGAACTGATGATCTCAGGGGAACCTACTGTGATGCCTTGGAACTTATATTGTTTCCCCTCCTGGTTGAATTGCATGGTTATTTCCTTAAAATCCACGAGAATGGGACCCATATTTCTTATCCATTCAACACCCAACACAATGTCACAATCACCCATGTCGATAGAAAACATATGAGATTTCATGTGGTACTGGCCAATTTGGAGACACACATTTTCACAAATACCCCCACATTTCATGGACCCTCCATTGGCAATCATGATTTGAAAATTATTTATTGAAAGAATATATCAATTAGTTTCTTGAGAAGTGCGACGATGAATAAATTATGGGTGCTTCCACTGTCAACAAGGATGATGACCTTCTGATGCTTAATGTAACCAATTAGCTCGAGGGTTTGGGGAGTAGAGAATCCATTGAGAGAATTCAGGGAAATGACTAGTTCAACTTCAGGAGGGTCGGAAGGTGGGGTCATGTCAGTGGGTTCAGGTGACTCGACCACATGGGGGGCCTCGACATCTTCTTCAGAAGCATCCTCGAAGATGGCCATAAAAAGATTTTGTTCATTACACTTATGCCCAGGAAAATATTTTTTATCACAATTATAACAAAGGCCCTTGAGTTGGCATTCAACCATTTCTTCCCTAGTCAATTTCTGGATCTTTAGTGGAGTGGAAGGAGGAGTGGGAGTGATTGGTTTAGGGTGAGGAATAAATGAGGGTTTTCTTGTTTGAGAAGAGACGACCTGTTGTGATTCCTTAGTTATTTTAGTAGCACCACCCAAATCTAAGGCCAAGCCATGAGGACATGGGAACGGATCTCATCCTTTAGGCCATTGATAAAACATTTTAAGGAAAAATCATCAGACATGCCCTCTGTGCGGAAATCCAATCACTCAAAAGCATGTATAAAGTCTTCCATTGTGCCAGATTGTTTCAAGTTTGTCAAACGACCTAAATGGTTGGTGTCAGTTTCAAAGCCTTCATAAAGATCTGCCACAAATTTTATCCAAGCCACATACCCTTGGCTATGACATCCCCCAAAATATATTATTTTTAAATTTGAAATTTCGTAGGAAAATTATTCCATTTTTGGCAAATTTGAATTTGGAAAATTTTTCCCATTTATGGAAATTCTGAATTTCGAATTTGGTTAATTGTAATTAATGATTATGACTGTTGGGCAGAGATCTGATTTGACTCAACTAACTACTTGACTATGACACTTGTATGAAACAAAATATTTTACATTTATTACAGGAGGACAAATGGAACAACCATGTTAAAATAAGTTGACCATGACTCCATGAGTGGGGAACATGTTGGAACTACCTTAGGGATGATTGTTACAAGTGGAAAATTAGGAATTTGGCCATTGGCAGCCCCTGAAAATCAAGGATTTGGAAAGCTGCGAAAATTCCTCAAGGGAGGGAAAAGACCTAGGCAAAAACATTTTTGGATATATGGCATATGTGAGGAGGCAGGACACTACCTAGTATGTTGGAAAAGAAACACTGATTGCTTGTTGTTATGAACACTACTTGTTGAGTGTGAGGCAAGGAGAAGACTGCTGAACTAAAAGGCATTTGCTGAGGAGGATTTTCCAAGTCAGCCCTCATGGATTCATGGTCAGGCTAGGGAGTGAACATGACAAGTGATTTGGTTGCCTTGTTTTATGGTTGGGAGGAATGTGGTTGTTCCCTTTGTCTTTCAGCATATTGTTTTAGATATGTTACTTTGTCCCTTCTCTTCATGAATGCCATATAGTTAGATATCTGATAGACTGCACCTGATAATTCTGGTTAGGGGTATTGCTATGGATAAAAATCTGGTTGAATGCTGTTGAACTCAATATCTTATCAAACGACTTCTAGATTAATTCTGAGTGAATAATCTCTGTTTGGATTTGGTTTCTGGGTAAATGTTGTTTTCATTTAGGTATAGTAGCTGAAAATATATGTTGGTTATGTAGATTTGATTCCTGGTATAATGAGGTAAAAACTGCAGGATAATTCTCACCTTGTAATCGTATTTACTGAGTAAATTAGCTACAAGCGCAATGTGAATGGGATTGGAACGTAATTGCATATATATATTTAGATGTATAAACATAATTTCATATATATATCGGAACATAATTGCTAAATATATATAAACATAATTGCACATATATATTTAGATGTATATATATTACAGTTGGAAATAGAACAGTATGCACTTTAATAACAATATAGTTCTACAGACTTATCCCACATAGTTTAGATGCTAGTTACATGAGAAATACTGAATACATAATTTCCTATTTTCTTTATGAATTTACCATTTGATCAAGTCTACACAAAATTCAGTTATTCATCAACATTTCTTCTATGTTCTGGTATAAGATGATGTAGAAATAAAAGGTTCAGTAAGGGACAAATAATCCGAAGACATACAAGTTGTGTAAGCATATAAACAAGGTTGTAAATTTCACAGCTACAGGAATAACCAGAGTAATATGGACCAAATTTATTATATAACATCATATTTAATTCCGAGAATAGATGTGGATAAAAATTTCAATACATGAATACATCTTAATTTCCAAATACAAAGTCCTGAATACAAGTATATCTGATATACAGAAATAAATACATTGAAGTGGTAAATATATCAATGTGCCATAGTAAGGGATTTGACCCTCAAGTCCCTTTAAGAAGAAGGAATTGTAGAAATAACCAAACGGGTAGGAGACTAATACTTTTTCTCCCCACAATAACCGTATACTAGAACTAATTTATCCCATTCAATAGACTTGAGATATTACTTTTGTGGAAGAGAATGGTAAATAGGAACCCAAATACCTCTTGCATAAAGCGACGTCCTAGAATCGAAGAATAACGAAGGCATCCAAATTTTGTAGAGAGACCGAGAAGGTTTTATTATCATCAATTAACAAAATAAAATAACTGTAAGAAAAACAAACTTATTACATAAGTGAAATTTTAGACTATACTTAGCTGATGGATGTCAGAATTAGACTTCGTCCCTCCTCCTCATATCCATGGAAAGGTCACCGCAGACTCAAAATGGTGGAGAGGGTTAAGAGTCGCCTGATGAGTACCTCGCAATTAGACAGAGGCCCCATCATTAGATTGTAGCAAACAACATAGAATATTCTGTTTTTCAAAGAAAGGGTGAATAATCATATGATAAATAAATTGTGCTTTATTAAAACGTGACCGGTAAGGTCGCCCCTCTTTACCACAGAGCAAGGATTTCTAACTAAATTTTATTTTGGTCCAAAAAAAAATGAAATGAAGTTTGCAGGTAGAATCTTGAACACTCAGGAGATCCTTCCCTTGGAAACATTTTTTTTGAATGATAACAGAACAGGGTTAGACACCCAAGGTTGTTGGTTCATGGGAGAGAGTAATCTCCTCAACCGACCTCAAGAGAGTTTGGGTAAGGGTATACAATAGAAGACAAGAGATTTTAACTATACATTTATATATTCATTCGCGTCATAGAAAATAATAGTAGTGATATTATACAGACTGCACTCTATTTTAGACAGAGGGTACACCTGGTGGTTGCAGTAAATAGGGTTACAGAGAAGACGCCCTATGACCTTTCTCAACAAACAAGAATATGGGAAAGTATCAGAGAGATACACCTCGAGGAACTTGAGGAGATCGAAACCTCTACAAGGATATACAATTTCTCTCTGCGTAACTGTGACTACAACTGTAACTAAGGGAAAGAATCAAAGTCTAGGTAAGCAACCTTCTTATGGTCATGGAGTCTAGAATACCTAAGAAAGATAACCCAAATGGGATGCACATAATATATAGTCAATACACAAATCAAAACTATGCGACGTCGAAGAAACTTTAACTTCGAAGGGTTCAAGTAATATTTACCATCCTTACTCAGAAATTTATTATAATACAGAGGGCTCCCAAAACTATTAACCATAATTTCTTACCTTGCTTAAAGAAGATTCCAATGGTAATGGTATGTTAAGCATTTTCCCACCAAAATGAGTCACCATCATAAGCACTGGAGATACACCGAGAAAGGATTGATAACCAGAGTATCCTTGAACACAGTCGCAGGAACACACAGAGACAATATAAAAAAAATGAAATAGTAGTCTTTAGGTAACCGTTGACTAGTCTAATGATGATTAATGAGGGCATGTACCTAAGTGTCGTCGTTAGGGAAAGGTGGAAAATTTTCAAAGGGGCACATTAAAACACGTGATAGTGCCAAAAGAATGCATTCAGAATGCCTTAATTGTTTTGGACAGGGGCCATTAAACCATTACGATCGTATCCAAGATAACCCGCTTCATATCCACAAAGTAATCATGATGTCAGATAGTATGGAATTTCATTTTAATCCTTACCTTCATTTTGGTTAGGGTTCCCTTTCGATCATCGAATCGGTTAAGGAAAGAAAACCTTATGCCAGATTTGGGCCGGATGAGAACAACTGTTAGGCATAAGTGATTAACAAGTATAACCAATCCTTAGAAACTGCCTTACAGATCATAACACTCACACGAGAGGGCTGTCACACTGATCGAAATTCATTTATTCAGTATCTGTCACCACTTCCAAGGAAATCATTTTATCACCTCAGAATTTAAGGCTGATCATACATGGATACCCCCTAGTATGCCTTACTTGTGCAATTGGGAGTATAAGTTATGGTGGCATACCTATATACATAAACAATTTGGTGAGGTCAGAAGATTAGACTATATTATGGCGGCATATATATATATAGTTTTGTTGAGGCTAGAAGTATAGTCTATGTGAAGGATAAATATGAACATATATATAATTTCAAATAGATCTTTGTTATGAATTCAAATATATCCACCTCCCTTATGGTTATGTTTAGGTATAGTCCTTTAATTCACCTTACTAAGTAACAAGGAAGGTCTGACATGGATTTAACGAAGTAATTAAGTTTATTGTCCTTACAAGAAAAGAGGCGATATTTTTTTTTTATGACAATTTTAGGGAAACATTACATTGGCAGACATTTTTTCTCCATTGCCACCATTTCCAAGGTTCTTGATTTAGATGGAGAACACCATACAAGAGTTTGGCCAACTCATATGTAATTCTGTACAAAGATAAATAATGTTCCATTTGAGTTACCCAACTGGTGGGATTCGATCCATAAAATTTGTTCAAATCCACACATGAAAGGCGTAGGTCATGTTGAAAGTGATGGGGCTGACAAGTCTAGTAATTAGAGGAAGTTTCACCTTCGGGGTGCAAAGGTGGGTCATAGGAGGTAAGGTGTGCAAGGATATTCAACTTGGTGCAGATTGTGTTAGTGAAGGATGAAAGATGGGTAGCGAGTTCCTGTTTGATGGTTTCCATTTTTGCGTCTATGGAGGAATGCATTTTCTTATTGATGGTGACAATATTGGCACTGAGTTGCCTTACTTCCTACTGGGTCTCTATGAAAGTAGAGTACAAGGAATTGAAGCGGTCTTCCAATTCTTGTCTACAAGTATGGTCCATGATGAAGAGGGAAAACAAAAAGGGATGGGTGGGACCACACAAAAAATGGGTTATGGGTGAAGGGTGTCATGACGACCAAGGCAACGAGGGGAATCCAATGGGGTAAAGCCCAAATAAGGGTGTCAGAAGGGGTTCAAGTCCACTTTTTTGCTGAAAAATGATAGGTATGACTGCGATCAGGGTGAAGAGAGGAATCTAATGGGATAGGGCTCAAATAATGGTGCTAATAGGATCCAGACTCATTTTTTTTAACTCATGTGAAGTTACACTCCGATCTAAAGAATACTGTAGTGTTGAAATGCCCAAATTATTAACAAGAAAAAATGTGTAATAATTTCGCAACTAGAATGCAGGAAGCACATTTGCATGACATTAGATCTTGTCTATTTTGTTTCTATTTTCGTCCCAAGGGTTAGGGTATGCAGGTTTTATACAGACAAGGGTTTTCCCTGTGTTATAGCTCTTTGATATACGTGCAGGGTCCAACAATAGTACTCGGGCCAATATCTCATGGCACGAACTAAGGAGGCTAGATCATGCCCTTAGCTGTATTACCCGACTACCCATGTACTAGAGAATATCTTCCTGAGTGTTGTTCTCAGTGGCACTATAACAGTCATGTGACTGATTGGTTTATCTATGGAGGGCTTCATGATATCTAGGTCGATCTGTATACATGTGTTGTCTGATGCACTACCACTCGAAGGGGTATCAACAAGGGTTGCAAGGGTGTCCAACAATGTGCACTTAAGTACCAGTTGTAGTTCTTGCATGTATACCTCCCTGACCATAGATTTATGCACTGAACAACATATCTCTATAGCTTTAAGATGTCGAAATACGTCTCTACCCGGAAAAAAATTAACCCACAATTTTCTACCAAGGAAAGTGCTCTGATACCGCTTGTAAGGTACTAGATCTATTAATATAGCTGAAAACATAAATATTGTAGAGAATAACAACGAAACAACACAATAGATGAAACCACAACACCAAAATAATACCTTTATTGATAGGAAACAATGTTCACTTGCCTCTTCGAGGGGGAAACCTCCAACAGAGCAACGCTCTATTACAATAATTCTCAAGAAAAAACTTATCATACTCTCTACTCCTATTTATACTAAATCTATCTATCCAAAAGAACAATCTAGAAGAAGATCCTTCTAGAAGTGGAAGCTTCTATTAAGTCTTCTTACATTTGACTTATTCTTCCTTATTGTTATGCCATATTAATATTGTCTTTTATTACATGGAAATATATTATTCTACCTATGTGAGGGGTTGGGGAGGTTAGGTCCCTAACATACAGACCATATAAATCATGCTTCTAGCCATACAACCTCTTTTTTTCTCTCAACAAGATGATTTTTTCTGCATTTTTTCATAGATGTGATTGTTTGAGAGGATGATCTCTTGTTTAAGGGCCAATTTCTCAATGGGGAGAACATTTCTCAATTGTACGACCGTTGATTTTCTCATCAAAGGGTCATTTTTTATTCAATCTACAATGTATGGACACATTCTTACTTGAGAAGGGTGATGTGTTTGTTGAAAGGGCCATTTTTTCTCTTGGGATGGCCAATTTGCTAATCATTGGGTAGATTTAATTTTTTTGGGGGGGGAATTTTCTTGTTGGGGGCCAGATATGAGGGTTTTCCACTTCTTGGCAACAATTTATGGCCAATTTCTTCTTTTTGTGCAGTGATTGTTCCTATTGAGGGCCAATTTATCCCTCTTGGCAGTCAATTTGCATGTTGGAGAGCCACTTTTTCTAGATCCAAGTGTTTTAAATTGAGATTTTCCTTCCTCACACACTGTGTTGTACTATGTTTTCATTGATGTCAAAGGATTGATTCATAGTGATGTGTTTGTATCATTGATATATTGATTATTAGTTATATGGTCATTGATGTAATTGTTGTCAAAGGGTTGATGTCAAGTGGTGTCATAATTATTTGTTGATATTAAAGGGAGTTGTATCATCGATGTCATATCATGGTTGATAGGAAGAACCAAATGGATAAACTCCAAAGTGGTCCCCTTATGGTCAAATCCCTCACGGGAAGATGCTCTTGGATAAAGTTTTCAAAGTGGTCCCCTTATGGTGAAAACCATCACGGGAAGACGCCTTGTGAAGTCCAAATGGTTAGGTGGTTGAGTAGCCCAACAATGTGGTTAGGGAACCCAAGTTTGATTAAGGAATAATGTAATGAAGATCAATGATTTTGCAGGAGAAACTATTCCAGATGGATAATATATGTCATGTTGTTTTCGATGATATGTAGAATGTCACATAACTCCTTACAGTTAGAGATTTATGGCCATGTGAAGTTGAAGAACCCTCATAAGTTATCTAGAATCCCCTAGAAGGTCAAAGAAGTCAAATTATTCTAGAATCTCCTATAAAAAGTTGACCATTCAAAGTGGTTAGTCATGGGTTAAGTGGTTGCAACAAGCAAACAATTAAAACTAAATTAGTTTCAACTAGAAGTGGAGAGTTTACTATTTTTGGATAAAGTGGTTGTAAGTGGACAAATTGGTTAGAAGTGGCTTATCCCTAAAAGAAGGAAGTTGAGTAAGTTGATTAGAAGATAACCCCTAGAGGAATCTACTTGGAGAAATATAAATAGGAGAGCAAGGGTCTCTTATGTGTATGACCTTTGAGAATATTGAATATCCATTCGTGAAAGGTTATTTGGGCAGGTATTATTGATAGAGAAAATTCACGACAGAAGAATCATGCCAGCAAAACTGTGACAATAGAACCGCGACAACAAAATCTCAGCAACAAAACCACGACAACAAAACCACAACAACAGATTTGGAAACTGCAGAAAGTTGGCATTTCGGTAACCACATCATATTTTCATATTGAAATTATTCCAATTGTTGCATGATATGGCATAGGTCTTGATGATTGCTACATGATTAAAGGTATGGTTTTGAAACATGGTGTTATGTAAGGGTTTATGGTATTTGGTTTAAGGAGAGTATGGTGTATTGCTAGAGGTATCTTGTTGGTTAACTTGGTGATATTGTGCATATGGTTGAGAGTTGACTTGATGATTGATCATTGTGAGTAGATCAGATTCAGATGATGAGATTGATGAGAGAAGTTGAGGTGACAGGCTGTTGTGACAGTTTGTGTTGTGAATATTTGATGCACTTGTCTTGGTATAGACTGTTCATACAATTTGATAGATTACTTTCTGTCTACAAGCTGGGTCTTGTCCTCAAGGGTTGAATTCCTCACATCTCGGTTGGTGCTGAGATATGCAGGTTGGGTCTTGCAATTAAGAGTTGGTGCTCTCTTTGAGTTGGTGCTCTTTTCAGTTGGCGCTGATAAAACTTAATATTGTAGTCTTCTGTAACATATAATACAAAAGATTAAACATATATCTGGTGCTCTTTGTGTTCATTATTCTGATGGTTTAAAGTTCTTTATTGTTGATGTATGTTGTTGAGATATGTTTACATGCAAGCAACTAAGTGTGAATGGAACTAATGAGTAAATGGTGATTGCTAACTAAAGTTTTAAAAGAAGTGTAAAAAGAGCCTCACATTGATTCACCCCCCCTCTTAGTGTGGTCAATTTGTCCAACAATTGGTATAAGAGTAGGCCTTCATCATAAGCCTTACAAGATTTAAGGAGATTTGTGGACACACAAATGGATGAACATGGAAATGAAGTTCCTCTCTTTGATGAGACAAATTACTCAGCATGGAGAATAAAAATGAAAGGGTATTTGAAGGAAAAAGGAGCACGTGTTTGGAATACAGTTGTCGTTGGACCAGTTCCCTCAAAGAATCAATCAAAACTTTCAACAAAGAAGAATAATGCAGTAGCACTCAAGACCGTCTTCAATGCACTCTTAGATTTTGTCAAAGAAGGCATAGGACAACATTCCTTCACCAAGGACCTATGGTTGAAGCTAGAGAAGGTATATGAAGACAACTCCATCAAAGACAATGAAGGTAAAGAATCTCCAAAATCTTATGATTGCAATAATTCTAAGTGCGATAATGTTGAATTCTCTCCTACAAATAAAGAAGAAGATATAGTAGAAGTTTGTGTAGATGAAGAGGAATATTTGTTGAATTTTAAAGAAAAAGTGTTATCTGAGTTAGGCAAGGTTAGCATGGAAATATGACATTATTCAATTGCTTCTGAGTATCTTGAAAAATGCACTGAGGAAGTCCTAGAAAAGTACCCAAGGCATACCATGGAACTAAAACAAATGCTCGAAGAATAAGAAGAAAGTAAAATGACTCAATTAGAAGAAAAAGAAGAAGATATCAAAAGACTAAAGAATAAAATAATTAGTCAAGAAGAAGAAAAGAAGAAGGTAGATGATGAGCTTAGAAAAAGCCTTGAAGTTAATGTCAATCTAAAGACCTGACTTAAAGAAGCCAAAAGGATAAAAGAACTATTGAATAACCAAGTAAATGAAAAGGAAGAATCATGCCATAAGCTAGAAGCAGAAGTTGTTGATCTTAGAAGGAAAGAAGAGAAGTAAAAAAGGTTCATTAACAACTCAACTATCTTGGATGAAATCTTGGATAGTCAAATATCACCAAATGATAAATCAAGTCTTGGATACAACAAGGAAGAAACACACTTTGAAGCTAGCACCTCTAAGAAACATGAGGTAAGTCCTTTATTCTCAAAAGGTGGAAACAATGTTGCAAGTTAAGCAACTACAGAAAGCAAGGAAACCTTCATAAGAGTAGAGAAAAGAAGACATCAAGAAGCCATCCCTACACCTCAAAGAAAATTCAGAAGAGAGACACCTTCAAGGTGGACACCAAAGCAAAGGTATGAAAATGTTTTTCATGGTCACTGCTTCTCATGTAATGAATATGGTCACAAATCTTTGGATTGCAGACATTATGCAAGGAAAGATGTTGGAGATGTAATCAAGTGGGACACATTGCTGCTCATTGTAACACCATGAGATATTACAACTGTAGTGGTGTTGGGAGGCTTCTTAGGCCCTTGTAATAGTCATCATACTTTAAGTCATAAGTAAATATATGTAATAAGAATAAATATGTAAGTAAGTACAAGAATGTAACATAAATGATCTTAATGGATGATTAGTTGGAGCTGGTACAACAACTCCAACCATATCTCATATGTATTTATACTCATGAATAAGGAATAGACAGTGGATTGGTTTACCCTCCCAATTACTCTCTTCATTCATTCGTGAGTATGTGTGTTGTGCTCATAATGCAGTCTCTCTATGAATTTCGTTGAAATCTACAAGATTACAACATTAGCATCATTACCTCCTTCATCTAGCTGGGTGACAGTAGAAATGGATGGGGGTGGTCTAAACTTGATGGAGATATAAGAGTTTTGATCAAAACTTGTGGAAAATATGTAGAGATAAGAATAAATGCTTGTGAATGTTGATTGAAGATGCTTGTCGAATGCATTGTCGTGTGACTTGATCCGGGACAAGTTAGAAGATCCAATATTAAATGGAAGATTTGTTGAAGATGCTAGCAAATTGATTGATGTTGATCGACTCCTGCTCGTAGATGGAGATATAAGAAGAAATGACCATGGAAGATACAGAGAGATAAGAAGACGTCAAACCTGCACAAAAGAAAAACTAAAATTTCATGAGATGAGGAAATCCACAAGAATTGTCTAAGATGTAAAGAATATGTTGTTGCTCCTGTGGTCGATTGGTTTTAAAGATGCTTCTGGGTTAAAAATGTTGATGCTCTGAAATAGACCGAACTCTTCAATGTCACTATTCCCCATAAAGAATAAATTGATCATGAAAATTGGTGGATCTTGCATAGTGTGACTACACAATCAATAAATCATGATTTATGGCAATAAGTTCTCACAAAGCGTACCCTTGTAATGAAGATATTACAATCATAGCGATTGATGGTGATATTGCAAGTATAATGATTGATGGGAGAGGCGTCATCAACACTGATGATACGTAGAGAAAGACATTATCACGTTTATATTCCAATGTTTTCTGTCAAGCGAGATGAAGAGGTTCTGGGGAGGAAGTTGATTCTCAATGTTATTGACCAACTAAAGAGCTCTGGACTGCGCAAGATGTGAAGGTGACTAGAAATGGAACTGGTCGGGTCAATGTACCAACTAGCCATGATGATGGCGGTCTCCATAATTATCATGATGATGCAAGAATGCGATCAATGATAGCTATGACCCATCATACCACCATCCACGTAAAACAATAATCAAACATCAAAATCAGAACAACAGATTGATTATGTGAATTTCTGGATCGATTGAGCTGACAAAAGGAGGTCCTTCCCGAATCAAAATCTTGGTCGAATACACATCCATAACAATGGAGCCTTGCTTCCCCTTATAAATAATTTATGATTGACTATACACTGGAGTGACTGGATTCTGTTAGCATTGAGGAAGTCTTCTTATTTTGTGCAAAGCAAGTTACAAGCTATTTGGAGAGGTCTCACTAGAAATCACAAACAAACTTCATTTACGCACTATGGTATACCTACTCTCGACTGATTAATTGCAAAATCGACTGCAATGTTCATAAAAGGTTCCAACAACATACCCTAGAGTTTCTCTATAGTCGAGGCACTCGACCTGTACGAGAGTGTTGAATGCCATCCAACCATCCATTGGCGAAATTTTAACCTACTTTTGCTTGATTGGAAGTACTAATAAAAGGAAGAAGGAAGTCGACTAAATACAATATCGACTCGACTATGGGAATGAGAAACCTATCAAATCAACCGACGAACGAATGGTAGTCGATTGACCAATGAATTCAAGTCGATGAGGATTGGGGGTTTTTCATCGACCTTGATTGCACATAAATTATTGCATTAAGTCATGAAATCTAAAAACAAAAATCTTGTATCTCTATATGGGGTTGTGATTGTATACCAATGGAGTTATTTGTACAAATTTGTTACATAAAGGCCAATTTATAGTAGAGTCATTGTTTAGTTGATTCTAAGTCAAGTGTCCCGACTTGTGAGTCCATTTGAGTCTTAGTTGAAAAATGAAATGAATGTGGTCGATTAAGTCAAATTATCTCAAACTGAGTCATGATGTATATGCAAAATTTGAATCAAAAGAGAGGGTTAAAAGTGAGTCTATAAGGAAAGCGATCCTCTCCATCATGTAAGAAGAAAAAACTCTCCATCATGTAAGAAGAAAGAAGCACATACATTATTACAAAGCAACAAAGAAACTAGTTTGATGAGCAACAAAGCATTGACAAAGCACTTAATAAAAAAATGATCATCGATAGAGGAAAATTTTGTAGTAGCTAAGTGAGAAGAGAACTTATGATGAGCAATAGTGAGAAACATTTTACACACACACGAAGCGTTTCAAGAAAATATGATGACAAAACATCGAAGTGATAAATCCCTTGAGTACAAGAGTTGTGGAATAGTTTTTGGGTTCGTGGCAACAAAATAATGGTATGAGTGGTCGATGATGCAGACCCTCATCGATCCCATATAACAAATCCTCTAAGAGAGACAACCTAACAGTGCGCATTAGTAATCTAGGTTTGAATTGAGTGACCGACTTGGCAATAGAAGCAGTCGGGGCAACTCTTGAAAGAAATCGGAGTTGATAGAGGAACGCATAACATGGAGATTGAGGAGATGGGACCTGTAATATATAGTCTCAGATACAATAGAGACTAATCATAGTAAACCTTTCATATGTCTATCACCCTATCCAATTGGTGGTTGTTGTGGCTAAGTTACCTATGCAGACTGATATGCATGGGTGGTACACAATGAGGATACTTCTGTAGTAGCAGAGACCCAAAACATTGGTGCACGCTTGCTCGGGACGAGTAAGGAATTGAGTGTGGGGGAGATGTTGGGAGGCCTCTTAGACCTTGTAATAGTTATCATACTTTAAGGCATAAGTAAATATATGTAATAAGGATAAATACATAAGTAAGTACAATAATGTAACATAAATGATCTTAATGAATGATTAGTTGGAGCGGGTACAACCACTCCAACCATATCTCATATGTATTTATACTCATGAATAAGGAATAAACGATGGATTGGTTTACCTTCCCAATTACTCTCTTCATTCGTGAGTATGTGTGTTGTGCTCATAATGTAGTCTCTCTGTGAATGTCGTTGTAATCTACAAGATTACAACAAGTGGGTTTGGCCACAAAGCTCAAGATGGTTGGAATTCAAGGAGACAGTCAATGATGAGTGTTTCATATAGCATGGAAATAAGAGCACATGTAACTTGGAAGGAAGAAAATGTTGAAAGGATGGAAGCTCGGAGTAAAAGTACAAAGAAATCAAGACACTCTTAGAAATGGATGAAGAAGACTAAACAACCAAACATGAATGAAGGAATAAAGAATCAAGAAAGCTTCACTCTTTCTGAATCATATGCGAGCTCCTGTGGGAGAAGTTGCATACATATGTGAGGTGACCTACAGGAAGGTCACATACATACGCGAGTTGTCCGTGGAACAGACCGTGTACCAGTGGAAAAATCCTCAAGAAGAGGAGTGTACAGATGAGTTGCAGCATGGTTTGACAGTATAACTCTGTTTTGTTGGGTTTGACATGGTTTGTTGAAGGTTTTCATGATTATATGCTTTCATGTGTGTTTGATGTATGTATGGTGATGACATATGGTTGAGTGTTTAAGCTTATCTATCTTGGATACATGGTGCAGACTTTAGTGTGTTGAGTGATGCATTCATGATAAGGTATCCTCCTGGTTATGTTCTCAGTGATTTTATAGCACCTTGTCTATGAGATATATCATGATGATGTGATGCTAGCTAGAGATATATCATTGATATATTGAGGGACACTCTTAGTACATGTTTAGAGGTACTATTGGTTGCTTAGTACTTTCTGTAGTGAATGGTTTTTGAGGCATATCTGTCATGGTACATGGCTGGTATATATGTGAGCTCCATTGATATATCTTATGATGTATTGTTATAGGCATATTTGTTGGATGTCTTGGTGCATGCATTGGGCATGTGGTTGAGCTACATATTGGGACATGTAGTTGATGAGTTGATGAGGTGGTTATGTTATACATCAATGATGAGTCATTGCTTGATCTATAATTGATGCATGATTGGTACATAATTGGTACATTGGTTGAGGAAATTGCTTGCAATATGATTGGCACATGGTTTATGGTTGATATGGCATACATGTATGGGAACACATCTTGATTGTGGTTCATCTTGTTGAGGTTTGGTACATGGTTGATGCACTTGCTTTGGTACATGATGTATGGGATGATATTGTTGAGATGCTTGGTTGATATATTGACGGTTGAGATACATGGTTGTGGAACTTGGTTCATGGTAGAGGCATATCATGAGTGATATGACACTTTTTTGAGGCAAATGGTTGACATGTTGGTAGAGGCATATGGTTGGTACATAGTTGGCACATGTTCTTGGCATATGGTTGATACACTCCATTGATGATATCTTATGGTATATTGTATGGTATTGATGTACATGGGTGTTGTGCATCGTTGGAACACAGTATGACACACGATGTACATGGTTGATGTTTTGTTCATGATTCTCTATTCATTGTTGAAATATCTTTTTCTTCATGATGTATGGTATGGCACAATTTTGATGCATAGACATGTCCAAGGATCATCATAGGAAGAGCATATCATTCTTGAGTAGTTGATCTATGTTTCGGTTGAGCAGTACCATTTGCAGCAGGAACACATTGTATTAGTAGCATATTGTTCATCTTGTAGAGAAGATAGGGGGAGACATACCCACAAGGGGAGTTATTCTTCTTCCCATGATTGGTTGCAACAACATGATTCCAAGAGGAGAGATGATTGGAATCCATGCCATCAACATTACATCAAAGTGATATCTGTTGTCCAAAGTGGGAGTGATTATTCAAAGGAAGCTCAAAGGCATCCAGATAGGGGGAGCATCCCTAAGGAGAGTTCATGCAGGGGGAGCAACCCCAAGGATAAAACTACCCTTTGCCATTGATTTCAAAAGGGGAGAGATAGTCACATTTATGTGGCAAGATGAACATTGATGAGGAGTGATGATCACATAGGGAGTATGGGCATTGCCATGTCCAAGTGTTGCCATCAATGATTGGTGTTCACATCAATGTTGGTGTTTCCATCAATGCCAAAGGGGGACATTGTTGTACTATGTTGTCATTGATGTTAAAGGGTTGATTCATAGTGATGTGTTTATATCATTGATATATTGATTATTGGTTATATGGTCATTGATGCAATTGTTGTCAAAGGGTTTATGTCAAGCGGTGTCATAATGATGTGTTGATATTAAAGGGAGTTGTATCATTGATGTCATATCATGGTTGATAGGAAGAACCAAATGGATAAACTCCAAAGTGGTCCCATTATGGTGAAAGATATCACGGGAAGACACTTTGTGAAGTCCAAATGGTTAGGTGGTTGATTAGACCAACAATGTGGTTAGGGAAACCAAGTTTGATTTAGGAATAATGTAATGAATATTAGTGAATTTGTAGGAGAAACTATTCCAGATGGATAGTATATGTCATGTCGTTTCCGGTGATATGTGGAATATCACATAACTCCTCATGATTAGAAAGTTATGGCCATGTGAAGTTGGAGAACCCTCATGAGTTATCTAGAAGCCTCTAGAAGGTCAAAGAAGTCAACTTATTCTAGAAGATCCTAGAAGAAGTTGACCAGTCAAAGTGGTTAGTCATGGGTTAAGTGGTTGCAACAAGAAAACAATTAAAAATAAATTAGTTGCAACTAGAAGTGGAGAGTTTAATATTTGTGGATAAAGTGGTTGTAAGTGGACAAAGTGGCTAGAAGTGAGTTAGCCCCAAAAGAAGGAAGTTGGGTAAGCTGGTTAGAAGATAACCCTTAGAGGAAGCTATACTTGGAGAAGTATAAATAAGAGAGCAAGGGTCTCTTATGTGTATGATCTTTGAGCATAATGAATATCCATTTGTGAAAGGTTATTTGGGAATGTATTATTGATAGAGAAAATTCGTGGCAGAAAAACTGCGCCAGAAAAATCGCAATAGTAGAACCGCAACTGTAGAACCGCAGGAGAAGAATCACGACAACAAAATTGTCGCAACAGAATTGAAATTGCAAAACTACAACAACAGATTTGACAGATGTAGAAATTTGGCAGTTCGATAACCACATTAGATTTGCATATTGGAATTGTTCCAATTGTTGCATGGTATGGTATAGGTATTGATGATAGCTACATGATTAAAGGTATGGTTTTATGACATGGTATTGTGTAAGGCTTTATGGTATTTGGTTTATGGAGAGTATGGTGTATTTCTAGAGGTATATTGTTGGTTAACTTGGTGATATTGTGCATATGGATGAGAGTTGATTTGATGATTGATCTTTGTGAGTAGATCAGATTTGGATGATGAGATTGATAAAACAAGTTGAGGTGACAGGTTGTGTTGTGCATAGTTGATGCAATTGTCTTGGTATAGACTGTTGGTACAATTTGACAGATTACTTTTTGTCTACAAGCTGGGTCTTGTACTTGAGGGTTGGATTCCTTACATCTCGGTTGGTGTTGTGATATGCAGGTTGGGTCTTGCAATTGAGAGTTGGTGCTCTCTTTGATTTGGTGCTCTTTTCAGTTGGTGATGATAAAACCTGAGATTGTAGTCCCCTGTAACATAGAATACAAAAATATTAAACATATATCCAGTTCTCTTTGTGTTCATTATTGTGATGGTTCAATGTTATTTATTGTTGATGTATGTTGTTGAGATATGTTTACATGCAAGCAACTAAGTGTGAATGTAACTAATGAGTAAATGGTGATTTATAACTAAAGTTTTAAAAGAAGTGTAAAAACAAGCCTCACACTGATTCAACCCCCCCTCTTAGTGTGTTCGGTGTGTCCAACACTCTGTACGACCACATCAAAGGGTCGATATTTTGTGTACGACCACATTCTCTCTTAGGGTTTATTTGTTGCATATAGTCACCTCTTGTGCGACAATCTCTCTCAAACACATGCTTTGAACATTGATCAATTCTTCCTTGTACAATGTACAACAGAGTTAGGGTTCCTTCATGGCAACATATTCATCATTGAGTATTACTACATGAGGTTCGACAGATCCATTATTGTTCTCCTACTATTGTCATGGCTAAGCTAAGCAATTTTTTGTTCACTTGATTGCATCTAGTTTTGAGCAGCTTGATGTGTGAAGTCTGTTGCTAGATGAGAGTGAGACAAATGATTTGAAATACCATATTATCATATGTGGATTTGGTCATTTTGGGTAGATCATTACACATCTTCTATTAGAGCAATTAATTCCATTTGTGACATGTGATCCATGGAAACAATGGTTTGTTGTAGCATACGATCACGTGGCACCTATCCTTTATGGTATTTAGGTTTTGTTCCTCTTTCAGTTGCACACTCATTATGTTGATATTCTTTAGTGGTTGGGTTTGAGATCTTGACTACACCTCATCTTGACGGATTACGGGATATCAATTTACATTGCTTATGGTACATCTACAACACTTGTTAAACTTGATGAGCATTGTGATATCATGTTCAAGTTCTTGATTAAAGTACTTCAGTTGGTCATCGACATTTTTAGCCTAGTGGATCACATTTAGCTTCATCTTCTACTATCATTCATGTTATTCCTTTGCTCTTGGAGGAATATTTCTTGTAGTTACCTCTCTGTTTGCTTCACCTGTTCTAGAGTGGGATTACTACTCTATCTTGAGTTTCTTGGAACTTCAATGTTAGAATACCAATGTTGTCATTGTTGGTCATTGCATTGGTTCTTGACAGTAGCAAGTGTCTTCTCCTTGCACCTTATTGAGGACTTGCTTGCCAGTCATTTTGCATTGGTTCTTGATGGTAGTAAATGTCTTCTCCTTGCACCTTATTGAGGATCTGGTTGAAACTTGTGGATTCTTTTCTACATTGTTCCTCTTTGTAACTTATCCTTGACTTCAACAAAGTTTTCTTTGCCAGTTCTTCAAGATGTTTGAAATTGTCATTAAGGGGTAATGTAATGTAATGCCATCTTCACATTCAAATTAAAACCATCATGTAATCTTTTTCTAGTGGCCACATTTACCATTGTATAGCCTATTGTGATGAGGCATTTGTATAAAAAATGAGGCATCAACCACATTTACCATTGTAATGCCTATCGTCATGAGGCATTTATACACACAATGAGGCATCAACCACATTTACCATTGTATATCCTATCATCATGAGGGTTTTGTAAACACAATGAAGCATCATTAGACTTGGGAGATCTCATATTGGCATGTAAAAAAACTCCAACTGCGATTCTATCCCTCTAGTCATCATTAAGGGGGAATGCTAGAATGTGTTAACGATTTCCTAGTGGTCTTAGATTACATGTCTATGGTATTTTGTAAAGCTATTCTTCAATAACTCATATCTTGTAAAAATGGTTTATCCCACATGAATCATGGGAATTGTTCTCCTTTCACTCTCTCATATATAATAGAGGTGAAGGAGTCCCTTTAGATGCACAAGAGTATGAGAGAGAAAGTGGTTTATGGTATCGATATTTAGCTTGAACCCTATGGATCCTCAATCTAGATCATCCATATGGTTGTATGGATCCCATTTGAACTCCATACTCGAGTGTTCTCTTGCCTTGTAAGATTGGAGAGTTTTCCTAAGGAACAAAAGACCAACTTCCATGGATGTTTCCCCACACTGGGGTTTTACCACGTAAAAAACTTGTCTCTATTTTCTTGCATATGATTTACTATTTATTGATGCATGCATAGGAGTTTAGATCGATTGAATTTTATTATATGTTACTGCGTATTTCTAAGATCTAACACTTCTTACTCTTATTCTTATTTGATTGGTATATGAGATAAATCTTCTTAATTAGAAAATTGTAATTTCTTTTCTTTCCAAAGTTTTTATTTTTTTATTTTTTTTCCTATTGAGAACAACATGTACCTTGGAATTTCTTATGATTCTCTCTTGGTCTGGTCTATATTTTGAAACCA
This sequence comes from Picea engelmannii, assembly GCA_009831015.1. Taxonomy (NCBI): domain Eukaryota; kingdom Viridiplantae; phylum Streptophyta; class Pinopsida; order Pinales; family Pinaceae; genus Picea; species Picea engelmannii. Next base: position 184,704 of record ML782249.1, read on the forward strand.
AAGTTTTTTCTTCCTAGCCAAGAAGAATATACTTTAGGATTTACCATCTTTTGTAGACTATCAATGGTCTACCCCCGTTTCTTATTATTACATGCTTCTATTAAAATGTATTCAATCACTTGGTCAATTATTGCAAGACTCGTTGAATTCATACTTACTGACTGAATAACTAGTTTATCATATGTAGATTTAGCTACTACATGAGGTAACAATTGACACAATAATTCTTCATTGTAATATCATTCATATCATGAGATTGATATAACAAATCGTGCATGTACTAAACAATATTAATCTCTTAAAGATAAATCACAAATATGTTGAGATAAGAATATTGTTTTCTTTTCTTTTTTATTATCAACCAAATTTCCAACAAATTCATTGATGATAGTAGTAACAAGATAAGTAATACCACCATTGATAATTTGGAATTTATTTTCACTCATAAACGAATCCCACCAATATTTCAAAATACCAATGAAACCAAATGTTAGTAAAACAACTGCTGCAAGTGCATCTTTCCCCAAATATACTATTTGAGTATTTTCCCATTCTACCATACCATATATCATTTCTATTATTTCACTCTTTGACCTCTTTTAGGAAACATGAGAAGTGATTCAGAAATATACACCAAATTTGTAGTAGAACTAGAGGTGGTATGAGGATGCTCAACACAGATTCATAGAAAATGTGTTCATTGGAGTGAAGCTGATCGTTGTTGGACAAAATAAATTTCCTTAGAAATTGAAAAAGTATGCTAAATTATCCACAAATGAATATGCTTGGCATAACCATGTAATTCATTCATATTTTTTTTTGTAATTAATCAATCATTGGATTAGAATGCCTAACCATAAAAAATCTATGTACAAGAAATAATACTTCATCATATGAATTAGAACAAGATTTTGTATCTGACTCATTAAATTATTTATCATTATTAGAAAGATACATCACACTATCATTAAAGGGATATTCATCATTCTTAGAAAATACATAATTAAAAGAAACAAAATACAAATTGGATAGTAAATCCTTAACTTTACCAGAATCCTTGTGTGTGTTTGGGCAATTATTTGCATAATGCCCAATTTTTTTTCCATTGAAACACTGAACTTTATTCTAATCAATCTTCTTATTCATGTTTGGTTCGTATCTGAGATAACTCTTCTTATATATAAAACCATAGTTTCTTTTGTTTCCAAAGAAATGTTTTTTTTCTTTTGAGAACAACATGTACCTCAACATTTCTTATGATGATTTTTTGGTCTAGACTAGATTTTGCAACCAAAGTTTATAATTACTAGTTGACGAGAACATACTTTAGAATTTATCATCTTTTGTATACCATCAAAAGTCTTCTCTAACTTCTTATAATTGCAAGCTTTTGTGACAACTGATTCAATCACCTAGTGAATTGTTGCAAGACTCATTGGCTTCATACTTAATAGATGAACCACTAGTTTATTATATGCAACTTTTGTTACTATAAAAGGATAACTATTGACATAGTAAGTCTTCATTGTAAGATCATTCACATCACCAAACTAATATAACAAATATTTCATGTGTTGAAAATATCCATCTCTCAAAAATAAATCACAAATATGTTGAGATAATAATAACTCTCGTGTTTCCTTCTTCTTATAAACCATATTTCCAAAAAAAACTTTTATGATAACAATTAAAAGATAAGTAGGACCACCATTGAGAATTTGGACTTGATTTTCAATCGGAAGATAATCCCACAAACATTTCAAAATACCAATGAAACCAAATGTTAGTAAAAGAGATACCTCGAGTGCATCTTTCCCCAACGATATTGTTTGAGTATTTCCCATCCTACCATACCATGGTGTTGGGTATGTGTTATATTATTTGCATGATTATCCCATGTAATGTACACTAGAATGGGAGCAAGGGGGGTCATAGGGAGGGATACCTGTTGTTGGCACACTTACTTATACTAAGAGGAGGGGTGAATCAATGTAGGACTGTTTTTCCTTTTCTTACAATATTTATCAATTTATTACTTGATCGGTCATAAGAAGTTAATAAGAAATGAACATACCAACATATAATCCACATCACATAGAGATTTAATGTGGAAACCCAAATGGGAGAAAACCCAAAAAAAAATCTTAATAAAATCTTGTAGGCACCAACCTACTGTTACAATGCTTGCAAACACCAATCTCCTTGACTAAGCACCAACTCAATAATGTTTGCAGGCACCAAATTACAAGATACACCAATCTCCTTGACTAAGCACCAACTCAACAATGTTTTCAAGCACCAATCTGCAGGAGACACCAGTCTTCTTGACTAAGCACCAACTAAAAAATAGCACCAACTCAACAATGTTTTCAAGCACCAATCTGCAGGAGACACCAGTCTTCTTGACTAAGCACCAACTAAAAAATAATGTTTTTCATGCACCAACCTACATGAGACACCAATCCCCTTAGTTGAGCACCAACTGGGAACTTCCTATAGATACCAATTTTATCGGTAACATCAATCTCTTCCTATAGATACCAATTTTACCAGTAACATCAATCTCTTCAAGTTATCAATAATACCAATTTATCTCTTCCATTCAAGCCTTCATCTATATCAGTCTGTTGTTCTGTCTTTGTTGTTGTAGTTCACAATCTTGCACAATTTTAAAAGTTCCTTTATCCTTGCACCTCCCAGTCTCCCTTACATTATATTCCTTCCATTCTCTAGAATCCTCGGACTTTAGAGCCTCATAGCTTCTCTTCACATGATCCACAATTACTCACACTCCACACTATTCCATCCTTTATCCATCCTCTTCACTTTGAATTGGATGTGAACATCATTATTTATACAAAACATACATCTAAAGGTTTGTCCACATTTCCAAAAAATGTTGTCATGGGATCGACTCCAGATCCATTTGAATCTTGAAAATGATCCTTCGAACTTGGTCTTCAATTACCTTTCATCACACACCATTTGCTTCTTTGGATAGAGCATAAACCATGATGATCAATAGCCATTGGATCATATTAAGGTTCAATCTCCACTATTAATATATTTTAGTGTCCATCAATATGCCCTTAGTTCTCAACAACTGTCAAATCATCTTCTCAATTAAATCTCACCCATTGATCTCATTTCCCACAACATAGCTTCAACATTCATCAACCATTTTATCATTCCTGATTAGATAATAACCGCCAATCTAATTCCATGTCCATTTCAACACATAACACATCCTTGATGCATGGTTTCCATCCGATATAGACTTCATATTAATCTTGACCGTTGATCTAGTTCTCACTTTAGCTCACAACCATCATTCGATCAGATCTCTGATTAGCCTCAGTCGTCAATCTATTATCTTGATGGTTTCACCATAGGTCTAAGGAATATCTTTTCATACCTCTACATCCTCCAAAATACACCTTCGCATTATGTCGTACTCATTTTGCACCTATACTTAAACACATAGCCAATCATTTCTATGTGGGTCTAAGGCATATCTTTTCATACTTCCGTGGCTTACAGAATTCACCTTCGTGTTTCACTGCACTCACTTTGCACCCATAATTGGAAAATTTTCTAAGTATTTCACCGTGAGCCTATGAGACATCATGAACCATCAGATCTCTCACACTCTGGTCTATTCAACCTATGAAAAATTGTGACCTCCTGGGTCGTTGGATCTCTCACCCTCTGGGTTGTCTGATCTATGACAAGTGGCGACCTTCTGGGACGTCCGATCAATTCCTCATACTTATAATTTTTTTGACATATCATTGTGGTTCTAGGCCTTTTCCTGATTCACTTGTCTATCTTTGCGACCTCATCTATCCAACTGATTGTTCTTGGTACTTAGTCATTTATTTGAAATCTCTTGGTACTTATTCATTCTTAATACTTAGCTAATTCTTTGAAATATTACCATACATCTGCGAGTCTATGAAATTTTCCCTAATCTATGTTTTTGACCTCGTCTATCTAAAAAATTCTTGAAACTTAGTCAATTTTCAAACTCTCACCATGGGTCCACAGGTTCACACCCATTTCTTCACATACTCTTGATTCTCTGTCGTGCTCACTATCTTCATGATGTCTTGGTACTTAGTCATTTTCAAGATCTCTTGTGTTGATGTTGCCGATGAGGTGGCTTCTACGTGGACATATTCTTCATGTACATTGGATGATGTAGCATACGTACATGTCCTGACACGTGGCATTGCATGTGGTATCACTGATGTGGAATTCCTCTGATGTGACATCCATATGACTAGACACTTGGCGTTGATGAGGTTGTTATCATGGCGTTGACATGGATGAGCTGGCCCACCAAGAATTGAACCCCAATATTTGATCTTAATTGTTGATCTCTGAAGACGAATGGTCGTAATTTCTCTTGTTCTGGGTCCATAGTTCTCTAAGAAAAAAGATAAAACATTTCTCACAGTTCCATGAATATTCATTCACATTAGAACTATGTGCTTTCATGTTTTCATTATAAACCCTTTGTAGTTGTTTTTCCTCACGAATGTGGGATATGTCAATATGGGGTTTTCCCCTACTATCTCTTGCATGCTCATGACTTCATCACGTGCCTGATATCTTTGCGCCTTCAGAATTTGAATCCATCTCTTTTATTGCTGCTTGGACCTGCAATGAGATCATATCATCCATATTCCAATTGCACAATTTCTCCTTATGCGTGTGTGGCCTGAATTCACTTGGATCGACTGTTCACTGTCATCCTGGCTTCAACGCATGCTCAATACTTCCTGTACACTCTTCTTCTTTTGTTTGTCTATGGATTTGTGTTTCTGGTTCAATCCTTGGACCTATCATTTTCATGGTCATTTCATTCTGCTTTCCTTCAATCACACTGAGTCACCATTCTTCTTTAAACTTGTGCAACCATAATTCAATCTATTGTATTTTCTCATAGTCACTTCGACTTCAAGGTGAACAAAGAACACTTGCAGAGATTTAACAACGCATAGTCATGTTTTGTACACAAAGGCTTATCAATTTGCAGATACATTCATAGTCTCCCCTTATCATTGACAACAATCAGTCTCCCTCTGCATGTGATATCAGTGAAATCTTCTGACATCAATGACAACAAAATTTGCAACATCTTCCCCCTTCTATTCAAGGGCTTCCCTTGAGAAAATAATTTTGGGTTGTTTTTTGGTCCATTTTGGCATGTTTTTGGTGTTTTTCGATCAATGGCATTTTGACCCATTGTAATGTAATTCCAGTAAAGGAATATAATCTGGGTCAATGGATTATGGTTTTGGATGTCGCAGGATCCTATCTATATATTTTATTGTAATGGTGAAGTTAATACAATGATAATTAGAGGTGTGGCTCTAAACATTTTGCTAGTTTTCCCGGTTAAGGGTTTCCAGGGTAAATTTACAAGTACTATATGTGATTAATATTTTTTTATTTATATTTTATAAAGAATCTATATGTGCATTTGTATACTATAAAGTTTTAAAACCTAAACATGGATAATTTCTAAAATTTCAATATTTGACCTATTAATCATATGATAACTATTTTGCAGATTCTGAGTTCTAGCTATAGAGACTAGAGGTTCATAATACATTTCTTCAACCACTACTTTGGTGGGCATTTTTGTAGCTCATTTGAAATTATTGTTATCCAAAAGACTATTTCCAACCTTACAAAAATTTCTTGCTTTATTTTCTTCATGTCTTTGCTTCATTTAAGCTAGAGTCAAACTTGAAAATAAATTAAACAAATCATATGTATAGCTATATACTTGAACCACATTTACAACCTTCTCTTTGCCTTTTTAAAAATATATATTCTTTGTTTCTTCTTCTTCCACAATTCTTGAGATAAATTAATGAAATCTATCCAAGATAAAGGTTTAATCATGGAAGGAGTAACAATTTTTGGATTCTTTTGTGTTGTGACTTTTTCTTTTGTGTCCCTATTTTCTAGTTTTCCAGCTAGATCTTCAATATTATTTAATTGATGTTCCATTCTAGATAATGTAGTATTTAGAGAAGAAAGAAAATCGTGTTGCAACTTATGTGTACTTCGATATTCATGTACTTCTCTAACAACATCATCTAGATTATTGGAAAACATTTCAAAGATTTATTTTTCCAATTCTATAATTGAATTGAATTGAAAAAATATCATCTTCTCTCTTACAAGAGACTCTATACTTTCCAAGACTTTTCACTCAAACATGTTTAGACCACTTGACAAAATCCCCTAAAATAGGAAATATTCCTTTTGTATAATTTGTTTCACCATGATGTCTATGTTCTTCATTTTCCCTTGGAAATTTATAAGTATTACCACTCTCTACACCAATCATCATGACTATATGATTGGTAGGTTTGTCCTTCATGCATTTGGTATTGTCCTTCTCAGTCAAGACTTATTCATTCTAGGAATCTAATTCTTTTTGTTAGGAAGTGAAAGGAAGGTTATCCCTCAAGGATATACATGATTTGGATCTATCTAATCTATGAACTCTTTCATTTGTAGGGGAATATATCTTCAATTTAAACTAAACTAGAGTAGTGTTTATAGTCCATTTTTTGGTAACTTCTAATTATTTCCAAGAAATTGTAGAAGTGCAAATGGAATGGTTGTGGTAGTCTGTTTGCATCACCACACTTTCTCCTTTCAAATGACCATGAAAAACAACAAAATTGAGGATATTAGTAACATGGTAACAACTCTATAGTGTAGGGTTAGATGTTCACTTTTATGCTTCATGGAAAGGCCAAAGGTTTGAAGGTGGAAGGTTAAAACATCTAAATATTAGAATTAGAAAGATGAACTTGAAAACATGGATATACAGTCAAATATGCAAGGTAGACATGTACTGGTGCTTGCATGGATTCAAGCAGGGAATCAACAATTTCAAGATGTCTAGAATCCATGACATAAGCAAGAACTAAAATGGAATGGTTGTGGTAGTCTGTTTGCATCACCACACTTTCTCCTTTCAAATGACCATGAAAAACAACAAAATTGAGGATATTAGTAACATGGTAACAACTCTATAGTGTAGGGTGAGATGTTCACTTTTATGCTTCATGGAAAGGCCAAAGGTTTGGAGGTGGAAGGTTAAAACATCTAAATATTAGAATTAGAAAGATGAACTTGAAAACATGGATATACAGTCAAATATGCAAGGTAGACATGTACTCGTGCTTGCATGGATTCAAGCAGGGAATCAACAATTTCAAGATGTCTAGAATCCATGACATAAGCAAGAACTAAAATATAACTACACAATGAAATAATGGAGTAACTCCTATCTGGCGACAACCCAGATGTAAAAACTTATAACCAACACTCCTATATTTTTGAAGATCAATTTTTTTGATAAATATTGGAAGTGGTTACCTAAATGTTAGTCTTCAATAGAAATCACATTCTTAATGATATGACAGTCTGTTAAACCTTTGAGGAAGAAAGGATTTACCTTATACAAATCAAAATACTTTGTACAAGGTAAAAACCACTGGGGTAATGGGCCTATTTCATCAACAAACAATATAATGATGTAGTATTTTCTTCAAAGACTACTAAACTAACAAGAATAAGATCATCCATCAAAATGGAAGAAACTTTGGAAGAAACCATCATGTGCTATGTAATGAAGAGTGCAATAGAGAACCTACAAATAGAGGGTCCAATTGAGTGGGTTTCCTCAATATGGAAATGCATAATATCACAACATTACCTATAGTTGACTTGCTGTGATATGCACCCCTTGTGACTTACTGACTACGACCTTCAGGCATATCTTATTTTTCACACTCCCCGAAACAAATGTTTCTTTTAGAAATCAAGGAGTTCTATAGAAATTATTTTATGTACAAAGGCTCACATGCTTCCCTAGTAGAAAATACTTCATTAAATATGATATAGTTTGAGAAGTCATTAGGAGGGAAGTACATTATTCTCCACATATTCATTAGATATATATTTAAAATTGTTGTATTCACTACTATGGTAAGGGTCTATCTAAACACAAATATCTCCATATATTAGTGTGTGGTACCAACCATAGATGAGTTAAATGGTGGAATAATATATCTAATATAGCACTAATGAGATAGATCATTGACATACTTGAACTTTTAGTGATTCCATTGAATATCACTGATGATATTTGAGGGATCAGTTCAAGTCCTATGAACTCAATATAAAATAAATGATCTAAACAATATTATGCACATTGCTAGATATGGATTCCAAAATAATGTATTTTATCTTGGGGGGATATTCCAGTGCCATTGGGTGACTTCTCATTCTTATTCTCCATAATGCATAGTTATCTCCTTTGAATAGTGGATCTTTGTTTAAGGAAATCCCTTCTTGTTGATCCATTGTGGTTTCTTAGAATCTTCCTTCTAGTGATTAGACTATGATGAAGGAACCCGCTCTGATATGAATTGTTGGAATATTGTTTAATACTGA
>ML782249.1:199456-224939 GCA_009831015.1 Picea engelmannii
GGGGGGGGGGGGGTGAATCAGTTGTTATTATGCTTAAACAATTTTAAGTCTATTAATACATTCTTAATCTTTCTTCAAGTGATCATCAACATTATACAACATATGGAAAATAAAAGTAATGAGCATCAATCACACATAAGATATACACAGAGACATAGTTTCATGAGGAAACCCATAAAGGGAGAAAACCTCTTCTTCTTCGAAATGATAGGCAATGTTTTAAGTTCTGTACATCATCTATAATTGAGCACCAAGTCAATGTGAGGCTGCTACCTCTGTTTTACAAGCTGCAACTTGTTTGAGAGCACCAACTCTCTGGTTTCTCTAGCACCCACTAGAAGGAAGCACCAACTCCCCTAATGTTCTAGCACCAACTGGATGGAAGCACCATTTTCCAGTTACACAAGCTCCAACTTGTATAACACAGAACACTTGTTCTCCCTTACACCACCCTGCCACCCTGATTTCTCTGGATGCAACCAGATGGAAGCTACAACTCCTTATGTTCAAGATCCCACTTGAACCTCTAAGGACAAAAGTCCTCCCTAGCACCTCCCAACCACCTTGAAATATAAATGAATAATTAAACAACCAACTACATAGATAAATGGATTCTTACCACTTCTTCTCTGTTCTGTAAATCTGGTCTTCTTCTAACTGTTCTGCAATTCTTCTCTTCCTTTGTCTATTTTGCAATTATGCTATGCTTCAACTTGTTCTATCATTCTACTCTGCTTCAAGTCTTTTCCTCATCTGTTACTCTTTTCCGAGTTTTATCTCACACTGCGCATATTTTCAGTCTCACACTACGCATCTTGTGATTTTCCCTTTCTTACAGTTTAATTCATTTTTCGTCTAGTACAACCAACCACGCACAGTCTGTATCTTTTTCTTTTAAGCACCACACCCACAACAATTACACTTCGCATCTTCTTAGGCAAAAGAAAACCGTCTAAGCAACTGAAACACCAACCAATCAAGAATCATGACTCAGTTTAGCTAACAGATTTGTAACTGATCAATTAATTATGAGATGTAACAGTAGCCCTCCGATCATCTTCAAACTCACTTGAACCGTTGGATTAAGAATAAAGAATCTTGTGCCTGTTTCGCCATTTCATAATTCAGCATTTTGGGATCCCTGTGGTGAAGCTTAGCACCTCTAGCTTATTCCTCCATCTTCCATCGATGTACCCAATGGATGTGACCACGCACTTATGCATAAAGAACTTTCTCAATTTCTCATTTCGTGAATCTGGAGATGAGGCATATCGACTCTCCAAGTCGCAATCCCTAAAACTCCAAAATGGAGCTTATCTGAATTGACTCCTTCCCTTCTCATGACCACTGGCGGTGACCATAGGTTGTGCCAAAAAGGAACTTCATATTTTGTGAGTTTCCACACCATGCTTCGTTGACTCCAATTCAACAAAATTCCAATCGCTTGCCACTTATCTTATGATTCGACGGTTCAGATCTGATCTTGATTCAACAACTCAGATCATATTGCAATTTTGCATATTGTGATTTCAACGTTCTTGTGGTTATGTTTCTTGCTTCTCCAAGTTGCGATTCGCGAAACTCTGAAATGGAGTTGGATCAATGGTCCAGATCACACCTTGATCTGATGGCTGTGATTAAATCACGATTTCGGTGGTTATGTTTCTTGCCTCTCCAAGTCGTGATAGGTGAAGCTACGAGATGGAGATCAGATCAACGGTCCATGTTCTTGGTGATCTGATGGTCTTGATATTTTCACAATCTTGCATTTCACTATTCCTTAGATGGAGGTTCTCGTCACTCCAAGTCGCGATAGGAGAGACTCCAAGATGGAGCTGGATCAATGGTCCAGAAAAAACCTCGATCTGACAACTAAAATAGTTTCGCGATTTCGCATATCGTGAATTCAAGAGGTTAGGGAACCCAGTTCCTTTGACTTTCCAATCAACGACATGATGATATTTCGCCACATGTCCTGCCTGAAGATGGACGGTCCTCCTTCTTTCGAGATTTTGTGAGCCTACTTCTCCTTGCACTTTAATGAACGTGCAGGTTCTCCCTGATCCAACGATGATCGGAACTTATGCTCAGATCTGACGCCTCAGATCTGTCCTCCACTTCTACACGTTCTTCTTGTCTACAATCAGATCTGATGGTCCTCCTCCTTTCGGGAATTAAAATGGGATCCAACGATCATAAATGTTGCTTCTCCTCCCGAGCTTACTTTGTTTGGCTTACTCTGATTTTGCCATCGATGATCTGCCAACAATCCTCTACACTATCTCTTCTGAGCTTATTCGAATCTTCTCTACAACGTCTTCTCATAATGCCCATCTATTACATACTTTCTGTACTCATGCCATCTTCATTGTTGTACTTGCCATCAATGACAAGCAAACAAGCATGCGCTGTCTATTAAATATTTTCCAACAACGTGATCGACACCTTATATTTTTCTTGTCGTTGGTAAGTTCCCACATGTACGTGTCTGTGGTTTATAGGAATGACTGTGTTTGACATGATACTATGAAATAATGATCGCTTCACACCCTTTCACATCACCAATAGATGAATAATATCATCAATTCAAGTTAGGGGGTATCCCATCATCCCTGAATAAATTAACCAATCGCCTCCATAAAATTTCAATCAACATGGTTGTCAAGTTGATTTTTCCCACGAAATTCAAATCACCACCACCTTTCCAAAAATACCAACAAATATCCTTCCATTGTTCCTGTGCGCTCATGCATGTTGAAGCTCTTGGATCTGTGTTGGGAATTTTGAACCTGAAACTCCTTTGCAATACTGTAACAACTAATTACACAGAAGAACGTTCATCATGGGAGGATTTCTAGTCCTTCATGAACCAGTAACCCTCGATGCCCTGTGTGCCCATAAGTCTACAGAATATTTGAAGACGTAGGGTGGGTAGCATATTTTGAGTGGTTGGACAGGTTTGATAGTGATATTTCCCTAGAATTCGCCCGAAATTTAACAGGAGCCCATTCACATGTTAGAGGTTTGGATATTAGTGTAACAGAGGTAGTTATATCCATTGTTATGGGGCTTCCCAGGATTGGCAAAAAATGGTTTGGACGAAGGACATCCATTCCTAATGCAAAGACAAATTTCTTGGAGGAAGGAGAGAAAGTTCAACCTAGAGGATGTGGCACAACAATAGAGTATTTACCTCAACCTTGGGACCAGGTTGTTGTTTTCTTGAAGAAATATATTACATGTGAAGGTAGGTACACGATTGTTTACACATATGAATTTTTTCTGTTGTAACAACTTTGTTGTGGCTCATTGATAAATATGCCTTATTATCTATTAAAATATTTGCATAATATGGCACATTATGTAAGACAATCCCATTTTCCCCAAGGTTCTATCACACGCCACTGTCTGATAAAATTAATAGTGTTGATAGCCTTGGAACTATAAAACCAAACATGGGCTCAATTCATTGCTAGGGGAGCAGTAGAAGTTGATGAAAATTATGGCAATTAAATAGAAGAGGAGGCAAGAAGTAGTGACAGGAGTATTTTAGATAGAGAAAGAGAGGAAAGAGAAGGAATCAATGAAGAGTTGGGACAAGATAATGTTGTTGGAGAACTAGGATAGGAAAATGGTGATATAGAAATGAGGGATAGCCCTGGAGTTGTGATTGTAGAAGATGTACATATGGAATATATTGGAGTGTAGATGGAGGAATGTCTGTACTAAAACCCTGAAAAATCACCTACCATTATAATAAAGGAAAATGAGCAATTGATAGAGGAGAATGAACCAACACAACAAAAAGGAGGGGATATAGAAAAATAACTGAGTGTGGAAGAACTCATGGAATAAATGAGGGAAGGATGAAATACATAGATGGATTCTAGAGATACAGTGAAGGAATTAAGTGTGGAGAGACCACCGTCACTTGAAAGGGAAGAAAATACACCAGAATAGATTCAGGAGGTTGAAACAATGATTCCAAGTGATAATGTAATTGAGTTGCAAGAAGAATCATCTACTTTGCATGATGATTATTCCCATGTTTCCCCTGATTATGAATTTGAAATTGTCTCATAGAAACCTCCCCAAACAGTTCCAAAGCTATTAAGGAGGAAGAGGCCATTTCCAATGTTTCCATCAACTTTCCCAAGTACAAGGAGAAGAACCATGGTTGTTGTCACAACAAAAGAAGTTAAACTGAAAATTGAAGAAATTGAGATTCTTGTGTTGCATCCTATTCCACCCATTGTTACACAAGAACCAATGGGTGATGAACAACAACAATAAGTTTTCACTGTAACACAAGAACCAGTTGACAACCTGAGCCTAAATCAAAAAGCTTTTGAAACACAAGAACCTGTTGTTGAAAGAGGTAAAAGTTAGATTCTTTCCCTGTTATTTGAAAATGATCAATTGAAAAGAGAATCTTAGAGGCTTACGGGGGAATTGGAAGTGCTAAAAGTAGAAAAGGGAGCCCAAAGGCCTCCACCTTATGAAATGGATTTGTTAGTGAAAGTAGCAGATATTTTAGGAGTACAAATTGTGCCATCAAAAGAGGTTGAAACACAAGAAATATTTAAGGAATATTTGTGTCCTGAGTGTGGGGATATTTATAGATTGGATGGGTATGAGGTGACCCTTCTTGAGCCCTCAAATTTGGGACTAATCAGAATATAGGAAGAGCTGGCTAAGGCAACACAGAGAAAGAAATCCATTGCCACACAATAACTAGTGGCTAAGGAAGAAGAAAAGCAGACTGTTGAATCACCTGAGAATGCCAGTGTAACATAAGAACTAGTGGTACCTGATTTAAATACGCAGTCTATTAAGGATATACAAGAAGTTTTCACTGTAACACAAGAAATAGTTATGGCTAAGGCTGTTGAACCAACCCAGCCTGAGATTACCACTTCTAGACAAGAACCAAGGATACCTAATTTAAATCAACAATCTGATGAGGCCACAGAAGAAGCCACTACCACACAAGAACTAGTGGTTGAGGAAGAGGAATTACCACAACCAGATAAATTCACTGTTACACAAGAACCAATGACACAAGCTCAAATTCCTCTAGAAATCAGTGATGAGGATGAACATGAAGTTGACCATTAGGACACAAAAGATAATACTATCTTTTTGTCGACAGAGATTGATAAATGGAAGCAACAGGTTGCCATGTTTGGAGAAGGAAACATTCTCGTTCTAGCCCATAGAAAGGCAATACAAGACCTCAAGGAGAAATACGTTAAATTTTTTACGTCTCATAAATTTAAATGGGAAGAAATGAAGAAGGAAGTGGGAGAGTTTAAGAAGTAGCAAGCTAAGTGCCAGATTCTACAACAGGATAAAAATCAAACGTATTTGTTAGCAGAAGAGTTGTTGAGCTGTAGAAGCCCTTCTCCCTCATACCCATTCTTCCTTCATGAACAATTAACTATTTTTAAGCTTAAATCTATTAAGGAAGGAAGGCCTTATAAAATTATTAGTGCCTCTGAGTTTTTAGAAGCTTTCTCCCATAGTGATTTCTTAGATCAACATTTATTGTGTGATATTTATTTGCATGAACATGTATGCACGTTGGATATCAAATTTAATCATGTTCCCTATGTAGGATATGTGCAGCTGAGAGCCTTCACTTCTTTTGTGAATAATCAGGAAAAATGGTGGAATGCCATCCACACAATCCCAAAGAATGAAGGAGAAGCAACATTATGGATTAGGGGTGAACCCCATACTCCTGTTACTGTTTTTAATATACATCAACATCTACTCTCTTCATCTTACATGACTAGAAAAGTGACAGAACTTCAAAGGTTTGTCATAGATTCTCGTGTTAAAACAATTAATGATTAGAAACGGTTTTCCCTAGAAGGTAATAGATTTAGATGGGAAGCATCCTCTCTGGCCTTGAGGACCAAGGATCCCTGCAATCATGATAATTTTACCTATGCTTTGTATCAGGTTCCTAGCTATATTGAGTGCATTCATACTTGTGGTCCACAGTCGTTGGGGCTGCAATTTTATTTCCCTCTTATTTGGCTTCCAACATAGAAGTATCAACATAAGTATAGATTGACTAAGAAGACTGAAAGGGAATGTTGGGAAGAAGTGATTTATTCTAGGGGCTACAAAAATTTAAAAGATAATGTTGCATCATCCTACAATCTTTCTAATTTGCAATGGAAAATTTCATGCCTTGACTCGAACTCCGATTCTGAGTGAGTGAAGTTGCATGGGGACATGTAATGATGCAATAGGGGGGAGATGTTGGGTGCTAAAATTTCCACTTTTTCCTTATCATTTCCATGCCATTTTGTCATTTTCATCTCATTCTCTTGCATTAATTCATCCCTGAACCCTATTGTTTACATTTCCTATGAGAACATCAATCCTGGTCCCTGGAGAAGGTACAGTTCATAATTCATAATTCATTGTGTTATGTTAATTCATAGAGTACTTGTAAACTAGGATGATGTTTCCTAATTTGGGTAATTAGTGATGAATTAATAAGAATGAATACATATATGCTACCAGTTGGTGTGTAAACACCGTGCTGAAACACCTGAATGAAACATGCACTCAAAAAGGCTATGGAACCATTGATTGACTCTCCTCGTGGATCTAACATATCCATCTGGAAGAGGGTGATCTTCTGGAGACTGGAATTAATATAGATTATCTAGGGAATCGTGCAACTTCCGACCATCGGATAATAATTGGAGCATCGATTTCTAAGTTTCTAATTTTTGTTATTGTAATCTTAACAATCTATGTTTTAAGAAGTTATGAACATCTTGGGAATCGAAATATTCTCAAGACTGTTTGAACTACTGGTAGTTTCATTCTATTCTGAGAACAGGGCATGGCTTAAAATATGTACATAGTGTTTACGCCAGGGATCTAGTCCTTGTTTTTCCATTGAGCACTAGAGAATTAACATTGTATCTGACAATTTAATCTCTTAATAAGAAGTGACAATTCTCAACTGAATTTCTTTTAGTGATTATTATTTTTAGTTTTTTTACAAGAAACTTTGTTTGGAGGCAAGGGCCCACCTCCACACAAAGCTCGCCT
The DNA here is from genome assembly GCA_009831015.1 of Picea engelmannii. Lineage (NCBI taxonomy): Eukaryota > Viridiplantae > Streptophyta > Pinopsida > Pinales > Pinaceae > Picea > Picea engelmannii. Next base: position 206,537 of record ML782249.1, read on the forward strand.
CAATCGATTGTTAGTTTTATCTTCCTATGAATGTCACATGATAAATAAAAAACTTAACCTTTGTCTGCAGTCTGTATGATTAATGTTGTTGAAGCAGTGATTATTTTTGGATTGATGTTGTTGAATATATTGCAATTGTTGCTATAACAGTTTGTTATCTTGAAAGTGTAATATTTCTTGAATGGTTCAGTTAGTCCTTTCCACTTGATGATTAATATTGTTGTTACATCTCAACCGTTCCACTGAATGATAACATAGATTAAGTTCTCTACTATTTATTACTGAGCCAGATCTAGATGGAGGTGTGATTGTGGATTTATGATTTAATTATGTTACAATTTCTTTGAAGTGCAGATTTTATTTATGCAATCATAGAGTATATATTTTGAGAGGATTTAACTTCTTTCAAAAGTAATATAGATATTTTAATTCATTTCATCTGAGTGGTTTCTTTTGTGCAAGGAGTGGTTTAGTGGTGAAGGATTAATTCAACAGTTAGATTTAGAATTGTTAAGTGAGAAGGAAATATATAACAATCTTAGCAATGATCAGATTTTGAGTAGGTATTGATTAGCTTGGGTGATTTCATATGAATTAGTTTTAGAAGACTCAATGTTTATTCATAAACTGTGCTTGATTTCCTTTCAAATAACCATACTAGATTACAAATCATTTCGTAATTTTTTTATTAAGAGGCTACATGTAAAGTTTTTTTTATTCATGGCATTAAAATCATAAATGCATTAGAGGAATGTTGGTCTCATTGGAAATAGATGTCCTATGATGGATGTGTAGGAATCTAGTAGGCTAGTACATAGACCATTTTTATCTTTGCTTAGCAACTCATGGCTCATTCCTTTTATGAATACCGACATGTCTTCTCAAAGAAAATATAAATAAACATAATATATTCTAAATAAACCAATCAAGCTACTACAAAGGGCTCAAGCTTCAGTCAAGCATCAAATGAGAACTAGAGGCATTCAAGGGACTAACACAATCTTTAATCAAAATAAAACCAAACTTCCAAAATTGAAAAAATGTTCCAAATGCAAACAAAAAACAAACCATTAAAATTTGCCAAGATATCAAAGTTACAAATCCAAGAAGCTTCATGCACTTGAGTCTTGAATTAGCCCATTATTTCTTAGTGAAAGTCTTGTTAATTAGTTATTTATACTTTAATACTGGGACACTATCTATGTGAAGAGATAGGTCTCAAATTCATCAAATGTCAACTTCATTTCGTGTCACAGATGGGAAAAAGAGAATGTCTTAGTTAACTATCAAACCATCAAACTTAAAATAGCTTGGATCAAATAAATGTAGCTTCAATGTTACAATATTTAATACAAATATAGAACGTATTTTTACCTTAAATGCAATCTCAAATTTACATATGGTAATCTTGCTCCCCTAAAGAATTACCTTTTTCCAACGTACTCCAAAAATAGAGGAACAATTAAGTCAATAAACTAACAAGAATCACATCACATGTGCCATTACATTCATTATTTCTACAACACCATTCATCAATGGAACATGTAAGTCAAAATAAGAGTCCCCTCATGTATATTGGTTTAGATAGAATCTTGGGGTATATTAATATCCCAATTCACATCAACATGTCGACCCTCATTTTCTATATTCTGAACATGAAACTCTGTAGATGAACTATTATTATGAGCCTCCAAAATATTATCTTCCATATCAAATTCATTCAAGGAATTTTTTGTGTTGTATTCTCCCCTTCTAACACAATCTGATCGCCAAGGAGCTAGTGCTCTATCGAATGGAAAATTGTTTATGTCATACTTTGTTACATATAATATTAAACATGTATCCATATGTTTTCAAGCTTGTTCCTCAACTTTGACTTTGTTAGAGATTGGCTTTTTGATACAACTTTGATGAATCTAATATACCTTCAATCTCTTCTCCTTGTACATTGTGATTCTTGCCAAATTGGCGCACTAAAAGTTTTAATTTTGATAAAAAGTCAACTCTTTTAGCCTCTCTATTGTGTTCAGGGTTTCAATATTGAGGGTATACCATATACATGGCCATCAATAATTTATCTCGAGGAAATTGTTCCCTTATCTATGATGCTAGTGATTTTGCAATTTCTATCAAGTTGTGCTTCATTGAAATCACAACATTGTTGAATTGGTCTCTTGACACATGGAACTCTTCAATGATTCATCCCATCTTACTAACATAATGAAATGGAACCATATACATGCACAATGCCATACATAGTATTCATTTTCCATCAAACTTCAAATAATTTTCAATGCTTTCTATATCGATGATAGTAGTCCAACCTTTAAACATTGGAGTTGTGAAATACTTTGGCACTGTATACAAATTATCCAATTGAAGACATGCTAATTTTCTTGTATGTGTGTATTTTGCAATATATATTGTGCAAATCTAATACAGTTTCACAAGGAAATTCATTCCATAAAGCATAGGAATAATTCCAACCAATGTTAATAATGTCTCTATATCAGTTAATCAAAAGAGAAGATACTGAGCTTTGTCTACACTAAAGTGATGTTCATACATCACCCCTACTAAGGATTGGTACTCACTAAATAGTGTTTGAATTGGTCCATTCAATGAAATCCATCTTGTATCAACATCTTTTAGTAGCTTTTTTCCATCCGTAACACCCTTAGAAAATTGTTGAAACTCTTTAAATCGATTGGGACTACGACAAAATTATGCATGAGTTTCACATACAAGATATTCAACTTTTGAAACCATTGGAAACTTGCTTACTATTTTAAATCCAAGAATCATTCTATGAGCCATACAATGAATACTAATCATAAATGGTGATTTTTATAGTTGTAGTTTGACACAAAGGCCATTCCTTTTCCCTTGCATGATTGTTGCTCCATCTTCTCTGACACATACCAAGTTTTTCACAATCACTAAATGATCCATACCACCAATTTCCTTCAAAGTCTTGATGACAAGTTCATAAATATTTTGAGTTGTATAATTCTCCCTCATTTTATGAATCCCAAGTAAATATGAATGCCTAACATGATCATTAACCATATAAATTCTCATGCAGATCCATGAAGTATTATCAATAGCTGTAACTTCATCCAAAGACAATGAAAAATCCCTAGCATTTGCAATCTTCTCCTTCAAATCATCCTTTTCTACTTGAGCTAGATATATTTTCCATTCCCAACCACTTTTTACTGACCAATGAGAAGATGGAAAATTTGACACTTCAAGAAAATATATAAAGTTATTTTAATCTAGAAAATATATCATAGGATGACCTCTAGATAAGATGTGGAATACAATGCTTAATTGCATTGTCTTGGATAACAAATTTATTTCTATCATATTTCCAAATAGAGATGTGATATCGGTTCCTCCAATTTCCTCGAGTTTTCTCTTACTGATTAAGTATTTATTATATTCATCTTCATATTTGACATTTCGACATTCCTCAAAATATTTCCATCTGATAATAGATTTCTCCTCACCATTTACAATTTCCTTATCATACACCTTTCCTGCATGCTTCTCTATTGTATCTAACTTCATCTGCAATTTTACTGCCTTTCCAAGTTTCCAACTACATATAATGCATCTAACTTCTCATGAAGCCTATTTCTCATTTGTTGGAGGTATTGATTCAATAAATGGAAATTTTGAGATCCATTTTGATTGGAATTGTCTCCCTATGTCCCATTGGCCTTTTTTCCTTTTCCGTGATTGTGAATGGTTTGTGTTGCCTTCCAAGGAAAAACCTTCACATTGTTATTGTCAATTTCTGGTGAAAGCATCTCAATTTGATCACTAGAGGAACCTATTTCGTCATCTATTATATGGATATTAGATGCATTCTCAGAAGAGTTGACATCTGTTTCACTTATGGGTTGCTCAAAAGAGCTTGAATCATGAAGAGAATTTGGGTTCTTGGATTGAGGATTTTGAAAGTATGAAAATACATTCCTCTATTTTGATGTTTTCTTTCCATGATCTTTGTTTGACATCTCACTAAAATTTTCACAATTAGAATTTCAAATCAATCTAGAAACCAAAAGTGAAACCTGCATGAGAAAATTAGTCATCCATTTGGAAAATCAACACAAATGCAAGAGATATATCAATTTTAAGAACTCAATTCTTCTCAACAAAACCAACAATACTTATCTAAAAATAAATCACTACAGCATACAACAAGTCATTTTCATCTTGCATAATATTATTGGCTCAAAATAATGCCACATCAATAAAAATCCCTTTTAAAAACATATTTTTCCTGTGATAGGTTGGTTTTAGGTTGATAATATGTTTTGTATAGAAGTGTATTCCATGACTCATGAGAAATTGTATGGATACATTCAGTCTTAGATACAAAGATAGATTGGAAGGTCCCTGTTTTCAGACATTTTGCATGTTGATTTTACTACATGTTTTTGCTTGGGTTTATCCTAGATCCTTGATGTATTACACTGTTACAGAGTATGATTGTTACAACAAATGCTTCCTCACCCCCATGAAAATTGCTTGGATGGCCTTTCCATTTCCCTACGCAGACTTGAAGTCCCCTTTTGTACCTTCTAGAGCCAAAAAAGAACATTTTTCCACATATACGCACCCTATCAGTTAGACAACAAGCGTATATGTAGGTTGCTCCACTACAACCCACATACATCAGGTTTGGTTCTCAAAATTAAAAATTATGTCAGGTTTCCATGCCATGTCATGAGATCCATGATCCTTGACCTTCCATATACTGGAAACACTCTGACTCGATCCTTTAGTTCCATTTGAAGGCTATAAATTGAGCCATATCCAAGCCTTGAAAAAAGAATAATTCAACTTTGAGAGAAAAGACACTCTGGAGAAATTTCACTTCATATTGAGTTTGCATCCCTTTGTCCTTGAAAGTATGAAGTACCCCTTGTTCAGCCCCCAAGCTCTTCCTTCTTTGTGATGGAGAACCTCATTGGCTCCTTTATATGAGTTTTTCTTAGGTGGAGGATTGAAGTGGTGGAGGCCCAGTTGGAGGGACTTAGTTTCTTGGTTCCAATATGTGTCATTACAGAATTTTGTCACCTATATACTTATGCTGATTATTTTAATATAAATACTATTTTCTCGTCCAATTGATATCTTGCAAATATTTGAATTATTATTCCATGGGCGTATTTGTCATGTATGTTAATGGATTATGGAAATCTATATGCTAACATTATATATTGTCACCATATGCTTTCATATCTTGGTTGTTGAGGACAAGTTGCAGGTATAAAGATTTGAGTTGTGTGCTCAACGGTGGTCTTCATCAAATGTTCGGACGAGGTAGGTTCTTGGCCTTGTCTTGTTAGAATTTCATTTATATAGAATACTTGGGATTAGAATTGATTTCTACGTGTCATTCTGTTTGTTGTGGTTTAACCCATGCCATAGAGATATTTTCCTCGTAATAGAATTAGCGACCATACTGGGGATTGATCATCTTTTTTGGGGTTTGGAGTGTTTTTCTCCTTGTTTTTCTCTTTGTTAGCTTGAGTTTCTTTGTCGCCTGATTGCTTGACAACCTATTTTTACTTTGCATCTGAGTTTATTGGCCTAACTCTTTCCCTAACATTGTTTTAATGGGTATATGTGTTTTTTCCCTTGACAGATGCATACATATGTGAGTTTTCCTCCTTTAGGGTGTGTACATACATGAGTTTTTCTCAAACAATTGCGTACATCAACTCTTTAGTCTTGCTAGCTGAGTTTGGTGTTCACTGGGTGAGTTTGGTTGGTTGTTGAGTTTTCTTGGGTCTCTGTCCTGACTGTTAAGTGCTTACAAAGTGATAGGAAGCCTTCTTATTGTTGAATTTTTGGACAGTATTCTTTCTTATCATCCTTTTCATTGGTTTTCCTTGCACATTGGTCTGAGTGTTTGCTTCTCAGTATCCTACTTGGCTTGTCTCTTTTTGCTTGCAATAAGGTCTGCATGTGAAGCTACTATTCAATCGTTGCATTTTATTTTCTTTGTATCGAAAATACAAAAACATTTGCTCATTTTGCATTTGCTCTTTTGATTACTTTGCATTGATTTTGACGCATGTGGAGAGATTGCATTTCATTGAAATTGTAGAGATTGCAATGAAAAATTTGCATTTAGAAGCATACCATCTCTTTGAAATTCAATATTAGTACTTAGAAGTGTTTTTATGTTTGTTTCTTTTTATATTCCAAGTCGTAATACCATCAATTTCATGACCGCACCTCTTGAGTAAGAAGAAGCCATTAAAATTAATGTTGATTAATTAAAATTGATTAGAAACAATTTTATTTTCATTGTACACAAACAAGTATAGGACATAGGGCCTTGGAATAGGATTTTGTGAGTAAACTTCTCTAAGGCTATTAAACTAAACATATGTGTCTAACCAGGGAGTGTCGAAACCCATTGTGTAATTAATGACATCAGGAGGCTCCACTCACATCGGAGTTAAGCACGAGGTCGCGTGAAGTTGGTTGCAGAGATATCCCTCTAATAACTTCTTAGCGTCATAGATATTTCTGGGGTTCTATTCATATTTGGGGGTCTTTATAGTACCTTTTCCTCCACGAGAGGCAGTGATTTCAATATTTAGGGCTTTGTTACCCTACCCATACAGTGGACTAGACTTACGATTGTTCGCATGAGCATTGGTTATATTGTGTTGACTCTGGTTTCTTGAAATAGGTAGCCACATAGGTTACTTGCATGGGTTATTCTGCATGTACCCCGAGTTAGATAAGGGTTAGACAACACACAACCTTTATGGAGGATTACCTCTCCGGGGGTATCTAACTGACTGCATTGTTAAGCCCATGAGGGCCCTTATAAATAATTCTAATACCTCCAATATTTTGAAGGGAGTCTTAGGACCCTCTTGGGTGAGGCATACCTACTCTAGTGAGGGAGGCCCCTTTTCAACCACTATATCCTATTTGTGGCATTGGCCTTGTTGCTTTATCTTGGCATGCTCTATAACTATTAATTGGCCCTAGGATTTGGTTTTATATATTGAGTCTTGATTCATTGTGGACCAATACCAGCCTCCTCATAGGTCTTGTCATTTGTTGAAGTTACCACCGAATCTTGAGTCTTTACCGAAGTTTCCTTCTAAAAGGTGTAAAGTTAATAAATGTGGTACACATATATCCACCTCCCAGACTTGTGATTATCCAATTATGAGTACTAAGTCAAACCTGAACTTCATAGGGAGTCCCTTGACTCCTATATCTTATGTGATTAGTGGGATCCCTTCGAATCCTTCAGCCTCGATGGTTGGGGTGTCAGAGATCTCCGCCTCTACTACTACCCAACCTGTGGGTTCTATCAACCCATATGAACGAATCTTTTTGAATCTCTTTTTGGTACATCAGGTTAAAATTCTCAGTCAATACCTTCGGTCTCTAATCCATTTTCTTTTGGTATCCCCAACATGACATCGCAAATATCATCCTCCATTCCAGCAGCTAATGCAAATCCTAGTTTTGGACTTGGGGGCATCTCTCCTCTGTATACTTCTCTCTCATTTGGTGGAGGCCATATTCCCTAGATGAATCCTATAGTTTGAGGTTGGCATCCTCTTTCTTTTGGGCCTAATCCTAGCCCTAATGCTCCTGGATGGAGTTCTCAATCGGGTGGAAAAGTTACTTCCTATATTCCATCCTTTATCCCCTCTTCCTCCATGCCAATTCTGACAAACACATTTATTATGGTGAATCCCCCTCTGTCCTCCAGAGTTCCATTCAAAGGGAGTCAGTTTCACACTATGGGAAACCCCCAGCCCGAAGCTCCTTCGACTGGGGGAAACATATATAACCCTCATTACGTCGTTTTCATGGGTATGGTGCCCATACAACCTTTTATGAATCATTTTGGAGGAGGATATTATCCTATCAGACAGGGCCATGGCATATACCAGAACCTTGGATGGTCTGCAATCCCTCCATCCCAATCTTTCCTGGGAGCATGGGATCAAACGTCGTAACCCCGAATCCCTTTTCTCACCATGCTTAATCTGCTAGATTTGTCAAAATTAATGAATGACCCTGTGTATCACGATCCATTATGGCCTCCCATCCCCACCAATCTTCCTTCAGACATTCCAAAATGTGAAGGAAAGACTGGAAAGGATCTGGGTGATAATGTCACTACTTTTCATCTTTTGTGCTCATATAAATCCCTTAATGACAATTCTATTCGATTGAGGTTATTTCAATGCACCCCTCGGGGGGAACATATAGAAACTTTAATCAGACGATTTTGGTATTTCTCAACCATTTCTAGTTTCTGGTTCATTACAATGCCGACATAGAACTTTTTTCGGCCCTCTGCCAAGATAAAGCCACTCATATATCAGACCATATCCAAGAGTGGTGTAGACAGAAGAGGTTGATCAAAGCCTACATTCCTCTAGAGTTTCTGTTGCAGTAGTTCCTTAATTCCTTATTACCTTATATTTTGAAGGATGTCTCTACATCCAGAGTAACATCTGAGGAAGAAGCTATCTTCAAAGCCCAACAATTGGACCTCATATATGCTCAATCTGGGATGTTGTATGAAATTCTTCCTGACGCGTCGCATTTGAACTATGACCCTAGAAAAAATCTTGGGCCTCATTCCAATGGCATCATAGGCTCCACAAATGCTAACTCTACAGATTTGGTGAAAAACCAGTTGAAATATTTGTCTCTAAGCCAGCCTGTAGAAGGACAAGCTATGAATTCATCCTCCACTCCCACTTAGTTGGCGGATGTTCATTAGGTATAGTTTTTGTCTAACCCAAATGGTAACCAACAACCAAGAGGGAATAGAAGGAAATGAAAAGGTAATAATCGTAAGGGTGGGAAAAATAATAAAAAAACCAAGGACAACACTAGCAATGATAGATCGAATATCAATGTTGGTGAGGGAAAGAAATAAAAACAGAGGGTGAAGTTTCCTTGTAAACTTTGTAAAGATGATCACCTTACCCACCTATGCCCCAAAATAGAGGAATCCTCGAGGCTATTATCATAGCCGCCCGCTGTGGTGACAAGTTTGTTTCTGCATAATCAACACATGGCCTTGAGGACCTCCAACACTGGAAATGTGTCGAGCAGGAGTCAAAAACCCTTAGCACATGAAGGTGGCTATCTATGTGTCAATATGGTCAAGTCTTAGATTGATGTATCCACTCGATCTCATGATTACGGTTCTTCACAGAATGTTGTAGGTCTACAGTCTCCTCCTCCTTCGAAAACACCCTTACAGATCAAAAAGTCAGAACCTCCACCTCATATTCCAAAAGGAATAGTAAAGCACTCTTCCCACAACCCTAATGCCAGAGCTTCCCAGAACTATTTTTTTGTCGAAGATATGGCTCAAACCCCTTGTGTGATGTTAGCTTTGGAGGTTCTCCAGACATGTCCTTCATAGAGGAAGCCTTGTTATCTTCTTTAGGAGCTCTAGACCCATGTGGCTTGAAGGTTATTAAGTTTGATGTCATGGATGTTATGCCTCTCTTACCTTACCACGTGGCCTTTAAAATCCATGTGGAGTACACAAAAATTACCATCAAATGCACTGTAATTGATGAAGGTGTTACAACATGCATGATGTCCCTAACCTGTTGGAAATTCATTGGATCTCCGACTCTATCCCAATCTATGACTATGTTGACCACTTTTGATGGGCATTCGTTTCAACCCCACAAAATTATTCCTGCTTTTCTGGTCTAGGTAGGTGGAAAGATAGTGGAGGTTGATGTCGAGGTGATTGATGTCTGCCTCAACTATAATTTTCTACTAGGCCATAATTGGAATTTTTCAATGATGACAATCATGTCATCCATTTTTCACACTTTATGTTTTCCTCATGATGGGAAAATAGTGACCATTGATCAATTGTCCTTTGTGAACGCTATTCCTAATGCATCAGTTGAACCTTTAGTCTCTGTGATCAACAATTCTCAACATGAAACTAAGGATGTTGGTGTTAGAATGTATTCCTCTCTCATGGGTAGCTTTGATTTCATGGCACAAATTCATCACATTCATGCCATTTCCAGTGAGTCTTCATTGTCGATGAGTTTCATTCCTTTTTGTACTTTGTATTTCAAAGACCCTTGGACCCTACCTTCCCCGATTATGTCATACGAAGGTCAGTCACACATTGGGATGGAAACACCACTGCCAGCAACATAAATTATGTATTAGTCTATTCTTGACGCTACTGCTGACCCAGATCCTTTCTCCTTGCAGAAAGATGAGGAGGATCCTGTTCTAGAGCATGTATGGGTCGTCTAATATTCTTGTTTGTATGATTTCCTCGATGATAAGTGAACATTGGATGAAGTCGTCTTAGAGGCCATGTATGGTCTTGATAGGCCTTGGGACGATATGCATCATCGCTCCTACTTCCTCCCAAAGCTTGTTAGGATCGAACAAGATGACTTTAAATATACCTTTAGTGAGATGGTCAGTCACACTATGATTCTATTAGATACATAGGGTATTTATGCTGAAGCAAACATGGAGAATATTTCTCCTACCGCCATGATCGACATCTCTTGAATTCTTGGAAAAATTGAGAACATATATATCGGTGTAGATTTTTCGCCTAAAGAAATTCAAATCTATAGCGATCTCTTCAAAGAATTATGTGATGTCACTTGGTCATAAGAAAAGATGCCAAGGATCGACCCCAACATTTTCGAACATGATATTAAGACCTATTCGTATGCTAGATCTATTCGAAAATTTCTTAGAGTTGTTAATCCTTGGAAGGCCCCTAATGTTAAGGCAGAGGTAGAGAAGCTACTTAATATTGGTTTCATCTACCTGGTTCCCTTGATTGAATGGGTGTCCAACCCCATTCCCATGAATACAAAACAAGGAACCATCCATGTATGTATGGATTTTTGAGACTTGAACAAGGATTTTCCTAAAGACCACTTCATGACTCCTTTTTTTGATCAAATTCTTGATAAGTGCGCAGGAAGAAAAATATTTTCTTTTATGGATGAATTTTCAGGGTATAATCAAATTCAAATCAAACCCAAGGATCAACATAATACAATGTTTATTTGTCCTTGGGTTACTTTTGCATAACAAAAAATTCCTTTTGGCCTTAAAAAGGTTGGAGCAACCTTCCAACATGCCATGACCTTTCCTTATTCACCATCTCAAGCATATTTTTGAAGCTTACCTAGATGATATTGTTGCTCACTCTCACAAGATAGTAGATCACGCCACTCACATTCGATTAGTATTTGAGAGATGTCATTACTATCACATTCAGTTGAACCCTCACAAGTGCATCTTCTGCATTAGGTATGGCCGTATTTTAGGATTCTTAGTATCTGAGCATGGGATCATGGTAGATCCTATGAAGTTTGAGGCAATACTTTTATTGCCTCCCTCGTGCAACATTCGATAACTTCAAGGTTTACAGGGGAAGGTTAATTTCTTGTGTCGTTTCATAGTGAGCTATGACAATATAACTAAGGGTTTCATGCATCTATTGAAGAAGGATACCATGTTTATATGGGATGAGTGAGTCCAAGAATATTTCAATGCTCTTAAGAAAGATTTGGTATAAACACCTCTGCTAAAGCCTCTAGACTGCAATAGAGACTATTTTCTTTATATCTCTGAGTCTGAAGGGACAATTGTTAAGGTTGTGGTTCAAGAGGATGATGAGCTCCATGAGAAAATTGTCTACTATCCCATTTGAAACATAGTCAATCCTGAACTTAAATACTCTCACATAGAGAAACTAGGCTTGGTCATCGTACATGTAGTTCAAATATTATGACATTATATATTACTTTGCAAAACTATCATAGTTGCATATATCAATCCATTTCAATACATCCTCACCAGGCGTATGATAGGGGGGAAATACAGTAAGTTGATTGTTATTTTTCAAGAATTTGATCTCGATTTCACTTTGGCAAAGTCTAAGAAATCGCTATATTTTTCTGAGTTGATATTAGACTTCCCTCGACTAGATGAGGAAATTTTTCATGATGATTCATTGGCAGATAAACATACCTTCCTTATCTCATCTTCGAACCCCTGGTATGGAGACATTCTAATTTATCTTCAAACCTTGAAGCTATCCAGCATCTGTCAAGAGACGATCAACGACATATACGTCATCAGGTTAAAAACTCCCTTATCATCGATGACACTTTGTATCATCGAGGAGTAGATAATATTTTACGTCGTTGCTTGAATCATGAGGAGGCTGAGTCTATTCTCAATTATTTTCACAGTGGGGCTTGTGGCGGTCATTTATCCGAGCTTATGAAAAACCAAAAAATATTGCGAGCCAGTTATTTTTGGCCGTCAATTTTTAAATATTGTGTTGAAGCGGTTAAGAAATGTCACCCTTGCCAGGTGTTCGCTCAGAAAATTTGCTCGCACCCAACCACTCTTCACCCAGTCGTCACCATTGGTCCCTTCACCAAGTGGGGGACATATTTTATGGACTGTAACCCAACTTCAGCTGGTGGGAATCAACATATCATTGTGGCCAAGGATTACTAAATGGGAAGAGGCCATGCCTACCATTAAATCTAATGGTAAGACTGAAACATTCTTCATACTCAACCAAATTACATCCCGATTCAGAATCCCAAGAGATATTGTCACCGATCATGGCAGACACTTTTAGAATGAAATGATGAAAGAGTTAGCATCAAAACTGGGGTTTAATCATGGTCATTCTTCGCCTTACTACCCCTATGCGAATGGACAAGTAGAGGCGGTGAATAAATCTCTCAAGACCATCTTGCAAAATATTTTCAGCCAAATTAAATCTTACTGGCATCTGATGCTTTACCCTGTACTTTGGGAATATTGAACCTCAGTAAATAATTCCACCAGTTTCTCTCCTTTTCAGTTAGTACAAGGTGTGGATTCAATTCTTCCGATTGAATGTGAAATCCCTTCCCTCAAGCTGGAAATTGAGCTCCTACCTGACACATCCGATCTTGAAGAACGTCACGTACACCTAGAGAATCTCAATGAGCAGTGTCGAGATACCTCTACGACTATCAAAGCGAATAAACAGCATGTTAAGGTTCAGTATGATAGGTCTTCATGTCCTCGAAAGTACGTTGAGGGTGACTTGGTTCTCCTGTATGACCAAGCCAAAGAACCATTGGGGGCAGGAAAGTTCAACCCCATGTGGCACAATCCTTATATTGTGCGATGTGTCGTAGAGAAAGGAAACTATGAATTGGAATATTATGACAGGAATATGTTGGATGAGCCTAGAAATGGGATCTACCTTAAAAGGTATTACGCTTAAGCCCTCAAATCTTGGGCGTGACCTTTTGTATACTAGTGTATCTTAGTGTATATACATATTTTCCTTTGTTTTATTGGCTTGGTTATCAAGTTTTCCCTTGGTTGGAAGTTGTTGATAGAGTCTTCATCTTACTTAAGGTTCTCGGAGAATTCCAATCATCATACGCAGAACATGGCTTCCATGCTTGGGTCATTTACTCACCCGAGGGCCAACTGATGTCTTCAAGTGGCGTTCATCTGGAGCCATCAATCAATAATGTGGTTGAGTATAGCACCATTATAGAGCTATTACACGACTCCATCTCACATGGTGTTCGGTCTTTAGAGGTTCACTTGGACTCCCTGTTAGTCATATGTCAGTTAAACGAAAGTTACCGTGTGTGATAACCTACTCTACTCCCACGATTCCTACGAGTATGATTGTTGGAACAATACTTTTCTTTTCTTACTTATAATCAAATATCTAGAAGTTCTAATCATGTATCCGATGCATATGCTAATTATATTTTAGATTGGAATTTGTCACGTAACTAAGAAAAGAAAACACATTCATGCTTATACACATTGTAACATATATAAGTAAAGCCAAAGAACATTTTTTTTTATATTTCATCCTTTCAAAAAATATGGTGTCATAGTACAAATGGGGCTCACACCCTCAAAATACATATATGGTTGGTATATAATATGAACATGGAATCTATACCCGTGGCGCCGAATGCATATCATGATAGCACACTATGGAATTTACAAGACACCAAAAGAGTCCCACCCATGCATGGGGGTACACCCACCACCTACCGCTACATAGCCTCTAGCAAATCCTCCACTTCAACCATAGGAATCCTGTGCGTCAATTGAGACAAGTTCCCCTGCACATTGTGCAACACTCTCTCTGCATCTCCTCCTGCATGCTCATATCCTCGACTACTCCTTCGATGTCATGGGAATCCCTCTGGTCATCGCAGACCTACATTTGTGTAACAAAGCAATTGTTAATACTTGATACCATACAAAATGTTTGTGTTTTTTATTTTTATTGAAAAACACAAAAAAATGAAATATATAAAAACATTTCTTACCAATATCACCCTAGGCAGAACTTGGTGGAAAATGCATGTTTTGATCCCATCTGTAGTCGATCCCACTGTAAGAGTAGTCATCAATGGCTATGACCTATCGACACCACCAAAAAAATAACTCATCATTGTAGGAGGTTGACACCCTACCACCTCCTAGCCACCTCTTCACATCGGTCCACCGTGACATGGCTGGATCACACTGTCCATGTGGAGCAATCTCTACTCTAGGGCTCAAGCTTGGAACCTGCTCAAAGAAAATAATACAAAGGATGGATGAAAATCTGAAATTTCTCTTTTTGCCTTGTTTGCAATCCATCAACTCACTCTTCATGTTAGCCAGTAGTGAGGTACACCAGTCATAAATAGTGTTTCTTAAACACTCCACCACATAAAACATGACTGGCCTTGATTCTTGGTGCAATGAGGCTGACTTGAGATCCATGTAAGTACAAGCACACCGATCTTTAAACTTGGGTTCTCGATCACTCTGATTAGGAGTTGGCTCTGTACTTTATTTATGCCTGCAACACACTGGGTGGCAATGTACTCCTCCATAGTCATACCACCCCCATCCCCTTGGGCCTTGAGATTCACTACCTCACCCTGACAAGACAATTCTATGATAAAATATATATTTTCCACTTCAATCCTCAATGGTTTCCCATTGAGGTTGAAGGACTATGTCTCCGGATCCTAGTAGTTTACTAGCAAATGGAGTAACCTCACTTGAGCCCTCATTGCCTTGAGAGCCCAAAATTTATAAAGGCCACATATTTTTAATGCTTGTTGGGCCCCTGCATACCTTCCCACTGCTGCATATATCTCTTCATGCTCCCTCTCCCTCCATTCAATCACCATCTTGCAAAGGAAAAGCCATTTTTTGAGTTAAAACCTTTCAAAAATGTGTTCACGGACTTGTACGCAGGATAACTTGGTAACAATCACGTATATGGCTATATATACATGGTCAGGCTTCGCTTTTCCTCCATATATGGGTTCATATATGCAACCCGATGAACTATCACCCGTGTACGCCCTAATTTCCACATTACGCCCTCTAATACTCAAAAAACGGGTTCTAAAATTGAAATTTAAACCATTGAAATTGAAATAGAGGGGATGGGCACTTACTTGGTCCAGAAAGTTGTTGATTCCATTTATCATAGCTCCTACAATCGACACTTGAATATCGTGGGAAAAATGGCCTAAAATGCACTATGTGGGTGAAAAAACTCAAATGGTATGGTAAAATGGTCTATTTTTACTATTAGTATAAATTCGTTTACCCACTTCATATAGTTTGTGCTCATTTTTTACCTTATGGATTAATAGTGCAGTGGAAAGAATTTGTTTTTGGTGGTTTTTTCCAAAATTTTTTGTGGTTTCCAACGTCATACTGCCCGTTCATGCCTTCAACAGGTATATTCTTTCACCGACATATAGGGTAGGTTGTCACTCCGTTTTGCATTCTTTTAGCATCCTATGACCATGATCCATACACCCTAGGTACGCACCCATTTATTAGCGACACAAAACCTTCGTACTGCTACTAGAAGTTTCGTTATTAAGTGGTAGAGGCTTACCAAACATGGGTGCCCTAGTTAGAGCCTTTGTGCCATTTGGTTCCCATGCAAAATTTATTTCATAGGATCGAGATTTCCTTATACTTCTGATATGACTTTGCGTTCGAACCCCATATTCTTACTCACAAGCATTCTGACTGTTACCTATGGGACTCCCCCTGAGTCTTGGTTAGTCTCTTTTCCGGCTCTCTTAAAAATGAAAAGATTGTCGAGTGAACTTGTCTCTTTCACACTCGTTAAATGGATTTGAAAGGAAATCTATTTGGTGTAAGTTTAACCATTTTTCATCCCAAGTAGACTACTTATGAAAAATGAATACTCTAGTCACCATTGGTTAGAAGAGTTCTCCTGGGTATTATTTTATACTTTTTCGGGCCTAGGGGACTAAATCTATGAAAAAGGACATTCTTTGGAGTTAATTTGTAATCACATTCCATCATCCTACTTGCAATATTGAGCCTATTTCTGGTTTCCACTTTCTCGTTATAAGCCTCTTACCTCAGCAATTCACAACACTAGCCAAGTAGATCCTTTTATATATCCTTTGCATCTTGACACCCTATACCCTAAGAGGAAACATTCCCCTGAGTGTCCATGTCTTGCATGCACTTCCTTGCATTGAGAATAGGTATGTTCCAATGTTTGGAGATAGTTTCTTACTCATGACACTTGTTTCTTCTCCTGTATCATAACATTTCTTTGCCTATGAAAAAACAAAAAAAGATGGGCAGGAAAAAAATATTATCTCATACCGGTAGCAATCATGTCGCCTTTGAACAAAGCCCAAACTTTTGAGTTCTCTCTCATCCAAAGTTTGGTTTTAGCGTGACCTTAGGAAGCTGAGATCGTTACTTATATTTTACTCCTCTAATTGGTTATTCTTCCAGTCCCTATGGATATTTTTTTGATGCCTCCTACATCAAAAAGTTTTATCATCAAGTCTATGTTGCATGAGTTATCCATATGTCTCATGATCTTGTTCAAAGGAAGTCTATAAGTGTGTGTCGACCATTTATCTGAACTCTTGACTTTGCATGTCGTCCATACCCTCAGTATATCTCAAAGTCACATGAAGTTGTAGTCCTACCATGCACCCTGGTCCTACTTTCAATATGGGTAGGTAACTGTGAACCCAATAGTTGACATCTCCTCATTGGTTGTTGACTGGGGGGTTTCCCTTGTGTTCAACAGTAAGTACTCTATTCACACATTGGGATTCATGCAGTGTCTTGGATTCCATTAGCATTATTGGTGTTTTCCTCACCTTTGTCAATAATCTTTCTTATTGGCTGCTATTCATTGGGTCTCTTCGTGCACTACTTGCATCAAGTGCATATGAGAGACACATAAGGTCAATGGTTTGTGAACATCCTATTCATCTGAACTCCTCATAATCATCAATCTATTTTTGTGTACCCCGTGTTGAATGATGAGAGATGCACTAATCCTCTCCTTTCATCGGATCTCCTTCCATAGACTTCAACTCATATATTCTAGAAATGAGACCTAGAGTCTTATGAGTACCTAGAGGTTTGCAGTCATAAATGGCAGGTTCTCCCACCATCGAAAGTTGGGAATACATCAATGTCTCGTGATCAATGGATTCTTCAAGTGTTCGACCTCAACACCCTTATTTACACTTGCAGAATGTACTTGGTGCCTTGATACCTACATTCATTATCGGTAGGTTGTCTCATGTTTGTTAATGGTATACCTTAATGACTGGTAATCAAATGAAGTCTCATTGTGTTCGACACGAGCTCATCTATTCACATGATGTAGAAGTGCACCTTATATGGATAGTGTAGAAGAACTACAGCTTACAGTAGCAACATTTCTAATTTGTTGTTGTCTTTCATTAGACCAATACCTATATGAATTCAATGATCATGGGAGATCAAATTGTACTCCATTGTATATGAAAATATCTTTAGATTGATTTTGAGACTGGATTCCACTATACCTTGTTCATGACTATGACAACCTATAGCACTTTGTATTTCCTATTCATGGCCATGAAAAACTATTTGATATATTTCCACATGGATATGTAGTGTAATTCAGATTGGCAGCCATGTGTACAAAGTCATTATGGATTGTAATATTCTCATGAGTAACTAGCACTTCCATATGAGTCTCCATTACTCCACTTATGGGAATTATAATGTATTTCGGTCATCACATATACTCCTCTGACCTCACACATTAGGGGGAATCTGTTACAAATTTTTTTTCCTCACCCCATGCAACTTACTTGGATGAAATTGTTGATTAAGGTTGGTTGTCATTGATGTCAACCCTTGAAGAAAGACCCGTAGCACAAAGGTTTGGGTAATGGACCCAATAGTGTTTGATGTAAATATGACTCATTGTTGTTTTTTCATGGTTGATAAGAAGTAAATATGG
>ML782249.1:234381-249159 GCA_009831015.1 Picea engelmannii
AACAACAAGGAGATTATCCAGGATGTGAAAACTCAGTTGTCCTCTAAATTCGACATGAAGGATCTTGGTGCTTCAAATTTCATTTTGGGCATGGAAATTAAAAGATATCGAAAAAGGAGGAAACTCTGGTTAAATCAGAGAAACTATGTCGAGACAATATTGGAGAGGTTTAATATGCAGGAATGTAAACCGGTTAAGGTTCCTATTCCTGTTGGTGTAAAGTTATCTATGGATCAGTGTCCCAAGACACATGAAGAAGAGGAGCACATGTCTCATGTTCCATATGCGAGTGCAGTTGGCAGTTTGATGTATGAAATGGTCTATACTAGACCGGACATTTCACATGAAGTGGGAGTTTTGAGCAGGTATATGTCAAAACCAGGGAAGGAGCATTGGACAGCAGTAAAAAGAGTTTTCAGGTATTTACGTGGCACTGCTAGCTATGGATTGTGCTACGAAGGAAGACCAGAATTGGACAGAGTGGTAGATATACATGGCTTTGTGGATGTAGACTGGGCTGGAGATTTGGATCGTAGGAGATCTGCAAGAGAATATGTGTTTAACCTGTTTGGAGGAGCAATAAGTTGGATGAGCAAAAGACAGGCTGTAGTGGCACTTTCAACTACAGAATCTGAATACATGGCAGCCACCCATGCAAGTAAGGAAGCCGTATGGCTACAAAGATTGTGTTCAGGTATTGGGTTGGTACAAGAAGCTGAAAGGATAGAGTGTGACAGTCAGAGTGCAATTTTCTTGGCGAAGAACCCTACTTATCATTCAAAGAAAAAGCACATTGATGTTCAATATCATTTTGTAAGAGACATGATTGAAGAAAAGAAAGTATCATTGATGAAGGTGGACACTTTGAAGAATGTTGCAGATTCATTAACAAAATCTGTGAGCACTGAAAAGTTCTCTTGGTGTAGAGGATCCATGGGCATTTCTACCCTGGATTGTTGACTATGTAACCCTGTAACCCCCTGTGTGCAAAGAAAACAAGAAGTGGGAGAATGTTGGGTATGTGTTATATTCTTTGCACGAGTATTACTGTCTGAGCATCTGCACTGGGTGCGCAGGGGGGTTAGAGGGGGGGTGGAGCCCCCCGTGCGGGGGTTCGAGGGCAACGCCCCCGATTTTTTTTTTTTCGAGCCGACATATTTTCGAGACGACATATTTCCGGGATGACATATTACCGGGACGACATATTTCCGGGACGACATGATATTAGGTGGTTTTTCGGCACATGGTTTTTTGCCGATGGTTTTCTATTTCCGGTTAAGGAATTAGGGTTTTGGACTAATCCAGGTCATTGGGTTAGGGTTTTGGATGCTGCTGGCTCCCATATGTATATTGTATTGTAAACAATGTAAAACAATGTATGAATATAATATATGCTGGTTTTCCCGGTTTGGGTTTCTAGGTGAAAAATATTTGTGTAATGTTTTTATTTTCCATTGTATCTTTTCTGTTCTTTTCTAAATATCAGTTTGCAGTAGATATTGTACAAGGTTAGAATTTACAAAAACAACTCTGCTACTAGCGGAGCAGAGAACCATGAGCCCATAAATGATAAGATATTAAGATTATCCATGCACAGTCATGAAAAAAGTTGCAGAGAGGCATTAGAAGCCACTTGTGACTTACCTAATATCAAGGTGTTGCAGGGGCCAGGTTGGCAACTAGAAATGTTGACACAGAGTGACCGGGAAGATGACAAGAACTTGGCACTTTCTCCTCCTGTAATTTGTAAATTTTGACAATATAATTTTGAGTTGCAACTTGTCCTTTGAAGATTTCGAGCTAGGCATGGTTGACGATTTCAAGGAAAACCACTTGGATCTATTAATATTGTGAATCACCATCAAACTGGGGCAAAATTTTCTGAAACCCACAAGCGAAATCATGTAAAAAATCCAAATTGGGGGAATCCTTTGTAAAAGCCCAAATCGGTGGGAGAAAAAGCCATGAGGCCAATGGCCATTCCCAAATCGAGGTGAATCATTATCCTTGGCCCTATGAAAAATATAAAATTGTGGGCGAAAATCCTGGAAGATCAATGACTACTCCTAGAAATCGAGCGAAAGGGAGGATGACCGCCATTTTTCCAAGGTGAAAATGTAATTAATATTTAAAATTTGACCGTGATTTTGGGGATAAATATATAATTAATATTGTTTAAAAAATAAAGGTGGGGCGAATTGGGATTAATATGTTTTTTTTTTTTAATATTTAAAATTTGCCTTACCAAAATTTGAAGGGACTAAATTTCGCCCATGGGTGAAATTTCGCCCCTAAAATTTTCTATGTTGCTTCCCATGTTGGAAATGCTTACAAACAAGGTTTGAAGGTTTTATAATTTTCATCATACCTCTCATAGCTTCCTTGTTACTTACTTCTACTAGATTATCAAAATTTATGTGTCCCATTTTTCTATGCCATAACCAATTTTCATCTATTTGACTCGTGCAAAAAAATTCTTGTTTTTATGTATTTAATATATAAACATCACTTGGTGTCCTTGTTACAATAGCTACTAATTTTCTAGAGTCTTCTTTTCTAATATCACATTTTTTAGAGTAAAAATTGAGCATGTATACTTGATCACATGTTTGTCTCACACTAAGGAGATTAGGTTTCAAATTTTCGACTAATAGGACATTTTATTCTTTAGTTCTGTCATTTCTCATACTATCTGTCCCCTTACCAAGTATTTTGGAAAAGACATCATCTCCAAATATAAACTTTCCTTTCTTCTCTTTTTTTAGGATGAGGAATTTGTTTTGATATCCTATCATATGTTTTGAACACCCCTTGTAGACATACCATTGACTTCTTTTATCTTTGGCATACAATGCTACCTTGCATTTTGTTTCCTTTTGTTTTTCTTTTCATATCTTCTTATGTTTTTCTTTAAGAAAATTTGAAGTATCTATCTTCATGGTAGATTCTAATAATTTGCAATTACTAGATTTATGACCATAATTGTTACATTTGTAACATTCGATGTTGTAATCTAGTAGTGGGGAAAATAAATTATAGTTTCTACTCCTTTGATTTCTACTAGAATTGTTGTTCCTATGGCCATATCCTTGAATACTTTTATGATAGTTCATTTTATAATCTTTATAGTCTAATGATTTATGGCCAAAATTATGACAAGAAAAATAGTAGCCAAGAAAGAGTTTTTGATACCTTTTTGGAGGAGTTCTTCCTGGGGTAGTATTTCTTCTGTACGCATTTATTTTTTGAGAGACTGCAGATCTCTATTGAGTAGATTCAGTATTTATCTAGTTCTTTTCTCTTTTGAAGGAGCTCTGAAGGGAAGCTACATAAGTCTTTGGATTTTTATCACTTTTCTATATTTCATATTTTAAGACTTTTTTAGTTTCCTCATGATTGTAACTCAGTCCAGCTTTATTACTTGATGGTATTTGACTGTTAAGGATTTCATCCAAGATTTTTGAACTACTTTCAAACTTTGAAAGGTTAGTGCCTTTTTCAAGTTTCCTTCTTAGAAGAACTATTTCAACATCTAATTTTTCACAAATTTGTTCCTTGTCCTAATTAAGTTGTTTACTTAAGATTTCTTCAATTGTTTTAGCTTCTTGTAGTTGAGTTTTTAAATCAATAATTATTTGTTCTATTTTCTTGATGCTTTTTTAAACTTCTTCTTCTCTTGATTTTTGTTCTTCCATATAATCTAACAATTGTTCTTTTAATGATTCGTTCTTCCTTATATATCTTCTTAGTTCTTTGAAGGCATTAATGAGTTCTCCTTCAAGATCAACTTTTCCTTCAACTTCTATAATTTGTTCAGTTTTATAATTATTATATTCAGTAGTGTCAATTTTAGTTTCTATTCCCATAAATAGAACCTTTGTATCGTTATCTTCACTCATGTCAGATGAGCTACTGTCTTCTTTAGAATAAAAGTTTTTCTTTTTATTATATAATTTATTTTTTGTATTGGGCTTTAATCTTTTTATGTTCTTTATGATTGTAATCTTCTTCATCATTAACATCTTTTTCCTTGGGATAAGGACATTTGGAAGCAATGTGTCCAATTTTTCCATAGTTCAAGCATTTGAAAGGTAACTTCCCTTTATATTTGCTAGATCTTTTCTTAAGTTTCTTCGTGAAGTTTTCTTCTTCCTCATCAAATTTGTCTAAGTTGATTTCATTTGATACATGTTCATGGTTTTTACTTCCTTTTGAGACTTTGAAGGTTTTTCTTGTCTTGTTCTCATTTCATAGGCTGTGATAATCCCATGTAGTTCATCCATTGTGAGTTTGTCAAGATTCTCTCGATCTTCCAAGGAATATACTTTGGGATCATATCTCATTGGAAGTGATCTTAGTACCTTTTGGACTACTATTTTGTCATCTAATTCTTCTCCTAGTCCTCTTATTGTGTTGACAATTTCATCTACTCTTAGAATATATTTTGCAATGTTTTATTCTTCTTTCTTCTTCAAGATTTCAAATTGTCCTTTGTACGTTTGAATCTTTGCTTGCTTGAATTTGGCATCTCCTTCATAGATGATTTGTAGTTTGTTCCAAATATATTTTTCTTATTTACAATGCATGACTTTGACAACTACATTATTTGTTAATCCACCTAGAATTGCATTTACAACTCTTGAATTATCATTGCATAGTTTCTTTGTAGTTGTGTATGAAGGAGTAATTTCTGGTACATCACAAACCTTTATCATAGATAGCCAGACATTGCATCCCAATTCCATTAGGTAACTTCTCATTCTTATACTCTAGAATTCATAGTTATCTCTTTTGAATAGTGGAGCTCTGTTTGAGGACATCCCTTCTTGTTGATCCATTGTGATTTCTTAGAATCTCCCTTCCAATGATTAGATTGTGATGAAGGAACCCTCTCTGATACCAATTGTTGGAATATTTTTTAATACTAAGAGGGGGGTGAATCTGTATTATCCTTTTTCAATAATTTAAAACCACTTAATTATTAATTTTATCAAATAAAAAAGAATGATCAACAAAAAGTTACAGTACACATAATTTAAACATGGAAAACCCAACTTAAAAAATGTCCTTCTTATTTTCAATAAAGATTACATTTAATTTATGAGCTCCAAATCAAAGGAAACACCAATTCCCTATTTTTCTAGCAACAACTATAAGGAGGCTTCAACCCCCTATATTTTACCAGCACTGAATGGAGGGAAGCACCAACTCCCTAGTTTCTTCAGCTATAACTGAAAATATGTTGCAACACCTTGATTTACCAACTTCAACTAGAAGGAAGCTAAAACCTCTTTTGCAAGCTCCAATCTACTCTAGCACCACCCAACCTCCCTTTTTATGATAAGTACTTCAATCTTCAAATCTTCATAATCTTATTTGGATTTTGTTGCATATATTCATTTGCTTTCCTTGTCTCTGACTCTGTTATTGATCTTCATATTTCAAGCACAGAGACACTCCCTCTTTCAAAAATAATTTCCATTTATATAGTCTTCCAATGGTCATGTACAACTGAGCAATTGCACCTCTTCAATATATGAATGTATCTCTTCATTATACGTATGTGCCTTTTCAATATAAGATATTAATCATACTATTCTAATTAATACAATGTTAATGAACCATTGTGCCTTTTAGACCATTTAGTCATGTTTTTAATTGGGTCAGTATATTTTGACTATCATGATTTAATTCATTTTTTACCTTATCATAGCTAAATACCACAATGGTTTACAAATACCATGTGCTCTTTCACTTTTTCCCTTTTTCTTTAACTCCACTTTCACTTTTACCTTTTTCTTTAATCCAATTTCACTTTTATCTTTTTCTTTATACCACTTTCTTATTTACTCCTCTTTTACATAAACTCCACTTCGACCTAAATTTTCAACTTTTGTTATTTATTAAAGTCATATTTATATTTAGTCCACTTTTGTGTAAACTCCATTTCCACTTAACTTTTCCACTTTTGTATTTATTAAAGTGATACAAAGGTCACATTTATATGTAATCACTTACTAACCTTTGACATATATCTGATCACTTACTAACCTTTGATATATATTTGATCACTTACTAACCTTTGAAATCAATGACAATTTATTCAACAATTGATTGCCTGAGTGAATCTAACCATTGGTGGTTGCTGGAAATTGTTTGGGTTTGAAGGGTTGTCCAACTTCGGCATATAAAAAATGATGACCAAATATTTATACAAAATATTAACTACCATGTTGATCTGACAGACTCAAGGGTTCTTGGTGTTGCATCAACAAATTTCCCTTGAACTACACTTTCAAATGATAGTGCACAAGAAAGTATTCAAGAGGGCCACTCACAAATATTCGTTATGTTCATCATGATCCTATCTCAACAAAATATACAGTCACCAGGAAAACTCAACTCAACTAGTGTAGTAAATGAAATTTTCTCATTCTTTTATTTTCATTCTTTCATTCTTTCAAAGCACTCGACTAGGCGAGCCTATATATTCCAGTATTCCACTGCATTCTTGTAACTCGATATTCCTATAGTTTTATTGCAGTTCCATGTCATACTCCACTACGATATTTCTTGTCTTCATGTTGGCATCAATGCCAACATGATATTTCCATCATTCATGCCACAATAATTTTCTATGGTGGCATTAGCATTAGGAATATCTAGAATATTGAGTGCATAATTTTCTCTCTTCCAAAATGCATTTAGTTGCTCTGAACAACAATCTCTTACAATCTTCAATTTCATCTTCTCCAATTATTTGACATAATTTTCTTTTTATTCTTTTAAATGTGCAATTATTCTTAAACATTTTTTAGGGTTTTCTTCTACACATCTACTTATCAAACTCTCGTTGACCTTTTCTTCACAAACATTCTTAGTACAAATTGAAACAACATTAACATTGATAAGAAATACAATATTCTTATAATATACTATCAGGGGTAAATGTTTCCATAAATAATCATTGGGAATCAAATTGTCAACACCCTATTATTCAAACTTGAAGAAAATCATAAGAAAAATCATGTTGTCCAGTGGAAGAAAAAACAAGAGAAAATGAAAAATAGAGTAAATCACACAAGAGACACAAGAAATTTATGTGGTAAAACCCTTAGAAAGGAAACATCCATGGGGAAATGACAATCGATATTCTTATTGATCAATCAAGGAGATTACAATACCCAACAACAACTTACAACCATGACACATTATCTGCCTCTATGAGCTACATATTTATAATCATTCCTAGACACAATTACATGAAATAAATTCATTGATTGTTGCACCATATTTTGGGTTAATTTGTTATGATTTGATTTGAACTTCCACATATATATCCAAAACTGTTGGATTTGTTGTCACCTTTTAAAAAATCTCCATCTTGACAATAATTTACCTGATTACCATTTCTAGGTTCATTCATCACCTTTTCTAAAGCCAAGAGAAGCCAAAAACCATAACAACTTCTCTAACAATATTGGTTTCATGAACATGTCTACATAATTTTCTCAAGTATGGACCACTCCACCTCCATCAGTAACCTCTCTTACAAAATGATGTCTTGTCCCATTTTGATAAGTTGGATTGTTAGTCAAATTCACAACACTTTGACTACCACATAACACTTTATCATGTACTTGTCCAAACTTACCCAATAGATCATTGCATTCATGCGAGACATAATTCTTGATCCATATTTTTTACCAGTATAGTATTGTCATTCAACCACTCTTAGGATTTATTTTACATTTTTCTTACCTTATTTTTTTTACTTTTCTTCTCTTACATAAAAAAAAAACTCCAAGCACTTAATCATTTTTTTTCAAATGATGCAGATGCGGAGCTGCATAACAATGCTTAAATATTTTTTGAATTACTCAGGTTTGCAACCCCACACTCACAAAGACTCTTACTTTGTTTCCTTTTTTCTTTTCTTTTGATACTTAGTCAAAATTCAAGAAATGCAGATGTGGAATCATGTGTCATCCCTAAATCCTTTCCTAAGTTTCCACCTCCACAAATCCACAGGTCCACATCCACTTTCCACTTTCCACTTATTTTTCATAATTAGCCATATTTATCATTACGAAGTGAATCTCCTCACTCCTCATCAATTATATATGAATCATAGGTCAACAACCTCGCAAGTCCGCATTTCTGCCAACACTTAACCATATTCGTGAATCTCATTGCGGTCATTGTCACCCTTTCTTGAAGATTGTTCCACAAGCATTTAAGTCCACAACCTCGCAAGTCCGCATTTTCGTAACATTTCCCATACAACATTTTACACCTCCATACTTAACACTTTCCATTAATCATACCATCACATTGCCATTTCCTGTCAAATAAGTTACCCTTTCCACATCATCCACCACTTGTAAAAGCATAATTCCATTATTAATGAACAATGCATCGATTAAGGGTCACAATAAATCCAAATCCCATGAAAATTGATGACATTTAAAGCATGTTATACGGTTGATTGAGTTACCAAGGCAATGCGTAGTGTAATTTAAATAAAATAAAAATTCCAACATTTAAGTATCGACAATAGCGCCACCTTTGTAAAAAGAAAAAAATATGTCAAGTAAGAAGAAGGAAGTATTTTTTTGAGATACATTGAACACACTTGGTTGCGAAGATCAACAGTTCTAGTGGTCCATGGCATACAAGTACTACAAAATACTACAAAAATATTCCCCCAACTGAGAAGAAGGCGAAGCTAATATGGACCTCAGGAATTGCATCAGCAAGATGTGTTCCAAAAGTAATTGGTATGAAAGAGATCATTCAATGGTGTGCAGATAAATTTATTTTTGAACGAAGAATAATTCAAATGCAAGGTCATCAACCCATTTATTTATCTCTCTCAACATTTTCTAAATTGTTGCAACTACCAACACCATTGTTCCCAAAACCTTTAAGTTCTATGCAACCTATACTTGAATTGGAGGTGATCCCAGAAAGAAGTATGAAATAAAAAGTCTCATCAAGTTTATTCCAGGTTGTAAGAAAATATGTTGGTGATGCCATACAAAAATGGGTTGATATAATTCATGAAATTTGGGATCTTTCCCAAAATATTGCTAGATTTTCCTCAAGAATAAAGAATTTCAAAGAATATATGCAAGAATATTTGGAGAATGATGAGGGATTTTTCAAGGAATATGTAAATACATTTTCAGCTAAAGTTTCCAGTTTAAATGAATCCTGGAGAAAGGAAGAAAAAATTCCTTTGCCTTATCATATGAAGAAAATTAATTCTTGTTTAAGGAGAATTAAAGAGTTAAGAGAAATGATAAATGAAACCGAGGCCCTAAGGAATAAAAAGAGTGATTTATTTCTTAAGGTTGTGCATCTTACCAAAGAATTAGATGGTCCTTATTTATTGATGGATACCAGGATCTTAACCAAAGTATATTTAATGGGACAACTTAAATCATTAAAGTTGCTTGGGCTAATGAATTTACCAAAACCACATAATTTTTCGAGGATGAAGTTGAAAGATGGTTGGTTTAGTATATAAAAAAAAATAATGAGGTGGATGACACATTGCATCAATCATAACTAGACTCGAGGGAATTTGAAAGACAATTAATCGAGATTAAAACCAAACATGAAATCATTGTGGCACCTTTGAGAGAGTACATTGAGGAATGGTTGAAAAATACGTTAATTGAAATATTGAACCATAAAATCAAGAAACAATTAAAGAAGTTATGCCACCTCAACCACAACAATTGTTTATTAAGGAGACAATTACAAGCAAGTGAATGATATGAGATTTCTCCATCACAATGAGTCAAACATAAAATCTACTCTTCAAATTTTCTTTTGTCCATTTTCACTACAATCATTTATCGTCTTGGCTTTGTCTACTCTGTTTTCTGTGGGATTTAGGCTGATTCTTGATTGTCCTTCTCTTATCTTCCAGGTCATTTCATTTTATGATCCACAATAGTGAATCCCATTCCTCTTTGAAGGGAGAACACATTTTACCTTCTTTAACGACATTTGCTTTGTATTAAAAGACTCATTATTATTTTTTAGACTCCGATAGAGGTACTTGGGATATCACATTGTTGTATTCTCAAAGAATTTGACCAAAATCTTGAGTTACCAAATTTTCTATCTATCATAATATTTTTGGTGCTTTATTGAAATATAATTTAAAGCTCTCTTTTATTTACGGTCCAATTCTTGTTCTCTCTATTTGTGGTATTGTTAAATGTTCCGATGAATGTTGTGATGGATCTATCAATAATTTATATTTTGTATGCATCTTATCTATTCACATTGTATATATTGTGCATATTAGTTTTTTTTAACACCTGGTCCCAAATCTCATGTGTTGTTTTCCTTGAAAGTGAATGTAAATATTAAGTCTGGTCCTTCTCATACTTTGTTTTGTTTCATTTTATTTTATTGGAATCGTAAGAAAAAGAGAAGTACCACCTCTCTAAAAATGCAGGGGGATTCATATCCTTGTGAGGTTGATCTTAAGACCGTAAGACAATCTTTTAGATCAACATTTTGGCGACCATACCGGGGAGAGAAAAAGGCTATTTTGTGTAGACAAGAATTTATGACTCAACCTAACCCGAATTAACCAAATTTTCAAATTGGTCTTGGCAATCAACTGAGCATTTTACATCAATTGTATAATATGGAAATAACAATAGCTAGGGCTAGAGTAGAATAGAAAATTCTTGGGAAACCTTGGCTCGTGAAGAAGAAAGAGAGATCACAAGAAGACAAAGACAAATGGTTGGAAATTGAGAAAAAGACTGGAGTCATATAGAGGACCAATAACAAGAAGTAAAAGTAAACAACCTAGAAATATTGAAGTTGGAGAAAATTCTGAAATCAAAATAATAACAATTCAAGAGATGGGAGATAAAGAATAAAGAAGAAATGAAATTCCTAAAACTCGAGAAGAAAGAATAAATGAAATTCCTAAAAGCCAAGAAGAAAGAAGAAATGAAATTCTTGAACATCGAGAAAGATATAGAATCCCACTAAGAAGGATGAGGAATATCCCCCTTAGCCTTTTTGGTGAACAACATCAATTACCCACTCTCCCACAAGGAGCCTTATTAGTATTTTCAGGAGACAAAATAATGGACCTGAAAAGACACATGGAATAATTTTTATCTATGTGTGAATTGCATCTAGTAGAACACGAGGACGTAATGGTGAGATTTTTTTTGCAAACATTGATTGACCAAGATCATGAATGGTATATTTCCCTTTCATCCGGGTAAATTACGCCTTTCGATGAAATAGAAAGTATGTTTATGACCATGTATGTGCCTCCAATCGCGTACCACACATTATTAAATCAGTTCACTCAAATCCATTTGAATAAAGGTGAAAGGATATGAGATTTCAATTTGCAGTTTTACAAGGCACTAAATCAAATCCATGAAGATCAAAGACCAAACGACCCAGTTATACTTGGTTGTTATAAGAATTCTATGCTGGGAAATGTAAAATATGTTATTAGGGATGATCAAATAAATGATTTGGATGGAGCTATGCACAAAGAAACTAGGATGGAAGAAATTATGATAGAAACAAATGAATATCCTGAAATTATCCTTGGAAAAGTTCAAACATAAATGACTAACTTAACCATAGAAAACCAAAGATATTTGGGCTCAAGGAATGTTGAGAAACGAGGAATTGGTGGAATATTTTAAGGTGTTATCCCAGTTGTAATAAATGATCCAGTCGCAGCCTAAGAAACCAAGAAAAAAATTGAGATAGCTTAGATGAATAGGGCAATTTGGAAAATGAAAAATGAACTGACAAGGTTAAGATGAGCTACAAACCTACTTCCTTTAGAAGACCAATATGTCAAAGTTTTTGTACAAGAGCAAAGAAGAAATCCTTCTTAGGATCAGAGACTAGGAAATGACAGGAGAAATGAAGAACATAGATAAAGAGCACTACAGGTCCCAAACCCAAATGCCCTTGAGTTAGATGAAATTGCTATTGAAGAAAGTTTTGAAGACCTTGACCTGGAGTCAAACACTATGCAAAATGATGGTCTAGAGTTAGTACAGACTGATGAATTGGAACCATTTTATATTTTCAATGAACAAGATGAAAATGATATTTTACAATATAATGTCATCTATACAAGGGCACAAATAAACAAACTCAAAGAAAAAGAGGTTCCACAAAAAATAAAAGGCTAATTCAAGTCAAGTAGAAACAACGAAGCAACCACATGTTGTTAATCAAATAAAGACTCCACAATAAATGACATATAACATAATGGATGATCTTTCAAAACTCAAAATCACTTTTCCCTTTATGGAAGTCATTAAGATTCCATAGCAAAGAGAGAAATTGTTGAAAATATTTGATGATTCAGATACAAGAATGGAAGTTGCAGTAATAAACTCAAAGCAACAACAAAAATATTCCTCAGCTAAACCTACACCAAAGGTTCCACCATTTTACATTACCATGGAGAACCATGAAGTCGTTCTGAACAATTGTTTGATTGACAGTGGAGCTACTAATAACATTATTCCTTTATTAGTGATGCAAGAACTCAAAATGGAATTTACTAGACATTATGAAATTGGTGAAAGAATTTATGCTATTGAATCAATCAAGAAAAGTTCCAGCTTATGGAGAGATTAAATATTTGTGTGCCTAGATAAGTGTAGCTCCTCATATCACCATTGTTTTCACTATTGTAGTAGTAGACTTTCCTCCAACATATGAAGTTGTGTTTGGAAGGGATTGGTCCTCAATGATTGGGGGGTACATCATGAATGATGAAAGTTGTATGATGCTCCCAAATAAATATGGAACAATGGTAAGGGTCCCCAGAGAAATAAAAAATATTTTTATTTCAGAAGAAAGGAAAATGAATTGATGAGAAATTATCTTGATGCTAGAATGGGAAACTACGTTGTCTTTGATTCAGAACATATATGCACTCAAGAACAAATAAAATAACAAGACTCTTTTCAAGGATATTGGAAAATGTCTTTTGATGGTGCATGTTCTAAGTCAGGAAATGGAGTTGGAATTATTCTCAAAATCCCACAATCTATTGTATATTCTCATGCCACACGACTTGAATTTCCATGCACTAATAATTAAGCTAAATGTGAAGCATTAATTCAAGGACTGATCATTTCTATTCAAATGAAAGTTGAACACTTAGTAGTAATCAATGACTCCAAATTGATTACAAATCATATCAAAGGAAAATATGAAATTATAAAGGAAAAATTGAAATGTTATCTTAAAAGAGTGACAAAGCTCATGGACACTTTCAAATCTTTCAACATTGTTGGACAACTGGCTTAGGTTGATGGACAGTTGGTTTGGATAGTTGGTTGTCACTAATTTCAACCTTTGGATAGTGATGTTGGAGATTGATGTCAATGTTGATATTATGGTAGCTATGGGAGGTATTTACCTCCACGTGTAACCCTGATGAGAATAGAATATTCCGAGAAGCAAGAATTAACCCTAAAGCATTGAACATAACCCTAGAAGACAAGTCGGCTCAAGGAAATAATTAATATTAAGTATTTGGTCTCCAGAATGAGAAGTTGGCCCAGACAGATCAGGAAACAATATAAATACAAGTAGCCAGACCTCATTTCATACACACTACTCAGAATTGCAACTGGGAAGAAGTGTGCACTACAGGAACTGGGCTAGTGTACAAGTCTGGGGAGCAGTTGCAGCCGGCAGCTGTCGCAATCTGGTTTCCTTGTTTAGGCTTAGAATTTATGTTGGGTATGGTTGGACTTTCTGATTGGTCTTGGTTAGCTTTATTCATTATCCTTGGTTGGCTATTGGCTTTCTTCCGGAATAATTCTCTGTCAAGGTTAAAGTTCTTGGGGGTGGCTCCGGCCTATGGTTGGGTGACAATATTGCTATATTTTCTATAGTTAAATGAGCACATCCATTACCTTCTAATAGGTTATGGTCCCACACTATCTTCGGATAGTCTAAACATTGGAAGATAGATTCAGAGGATTTTCTCAGTTACAGTTGCAGTTGCAACCATTTTTTGTTGCAGCAACAAAACCCTAACCCTCTTGTTGAGGAACCTTAAGTGAAGAGATTGACCTAATTTCTGGATAGCCTAGTGTGCCCTAGCCTAGTGCATCTCGTGGTACTTTCAGCAAGCTAAGACGTCAAGTTTGAGTTTTTGGTCAAAATCAAGGGTTGGCCAAGTCAAAGAAACTATGACTTACTCTATGAAGTCAGAGAACAAGTTAGAAGGGGCTTCTAACTTCAGATCATTTAATACAAGTATTGACCTCATCCTTTTCAAGAATAAAGTGTTGGATATCATGAAAGGAAAGATCGTGGAACCATAGTTCGAAGAAGGAAAAGAGAAGGAACCTCAGAACGTTGCAATTATGGAGAAGTTCAAAGATAGTGACATCAATGCCATGAGTATCATAGTGGACTCTATAAAATACCACTTGATACCCTACATCTCTCATCTTGACTCATCTTAGAATATGTATGTTGCCCTAACAAACCTCTTCTCAGTCAGAAACATTGGACAGGTAATGAGTCTGAAGAATGAGCTCTGTGACATGAAAATGAATGATGATGACATCATAACATCATACTTTGTGAGAATATCTCAGTTAAGAGATCAACTACAATCCATTGAAGAGATCATTTCAGAGAAGGAACTGGTAAATATAGTACTCAACGGTCTTCCCAAGACATGGGATGCATTTTCCGCAAGCATGAACACAAGGAAGGAGTATCCTA
>ML782249.1:253996-286369 GCA_009831015.1 Picea engelmannii
GGGGGGTGAATCTGTATTATCCTTTTTCAATAATTTAAAACCACTTAATTATTAATTTTATCAAATAAAAAAGAATGATCAACAAAAAGTTACAGTACACATAATTTAAACATGGAAAACCCAACTTAAAAAATGTCCTTCTTATTTTCAATAAAGATTACATTTAATTTATGAGCTCCAAATCAAAGGAAACACCAATTCCCTATTTTTCTAGCAACAACTATAAGGAGGCTTCAACCCCCTATATTTTACCAGCACTGAATGGAGGGAAGCACCAACTCCCTAGTTTCTTCAGCTATAACTGAAAATATGTTGCAACACCTTGATTTACCAACTTCAACTAGAAGGAAGCTAAAACCTCTTTTGCAAGCTCCAATCTACTCTAGCACCACCCAACCTCCCTTTTTATGATAAGTACTTCAATCTTCAAATCTTCATAATCTTATTTGGATTTTGTTGCATATATTCATTTGCTTTCCTTGTCTCTGACTCTGTTATTGATCTTCATATTTCAAGCACAGAGACACTCCCTCTTTCAAAAATAATTTCCATTTATATAGTCTTCCAATGGTCATGTACAACTGAGCAATTGCACCTCTTCAATATATGAATGTATCTCTTCATTATACGTATGTGCCTTTTCAATATAAGATATTAATCATACTATTCTAATTAATACAATGTTAATGAACCATTGTGCCTTTTAGACCATTTAGTCATGTTTTTAATTGGGTCAGTATATTTTGACTATCATGATTTAATTCATTTTTTACCTTATCATAGCTAAATACCACAATGGTTTACAAATACCATGTGCTCTTTCACTTTTTCCCTTTTTCTTTAACTCCACTTTCACTTTTACCTTTTTCTTTAATCCAATTTCACTTTTATCTTTTTCTTTATACCACTTTCTTATTTACTCCTCTTTTACATAAACTCCACTTCGACCTAAATTTTCAACTTTTGTTATTTATTAAAGTCATATTTATATTTAGTCCACTTTTGTGTAAACTCCATTTCCACTTAACTTTTCCACTTTTGTATTTATTAAAGTGATACAAAGGTCACATTTATATGTAATCACTTACTAACCTTTGACATATATCTGATCACTTACTAACCTTTGATATATATTTGATCACTTACTAACCTTTGAAATCAATGACAATTTATTCAACAATTGATTGCCTGAGTGAATCTAACCATTGGTGGTTGCTGGAAATTGTTTGGGTTTGAAGGGTTGTCCAACTTCGGCATATAAAAAATGATGACCAAATATTTATACAAAATATTAACTACCATGTTGATCTGACAGACTCAAGGGTTCTTGGTGTTGCATCAACAAATTTCCCTTGAACTACACTTTCAAATGATAGTGCACAAGAAAGTATTCAAGAGGGCCACTCACAAATATTCGTTATGTTCATCATGATCCTATCTCAACAAAATATACAGTCACCAGGAAAACTCAACTCAACTAGTGTAGTAAATGAAATTTTCTCATTCTTTTATTTTCATTCTTTCATTCTTTCAAAGCACTCGACTAGGCGAGCCTATATATTCCAGTATTCCACTGCATTCTTGTAACTCGATATTCCTATAGTTTTATTGCAGTTCCATGTCATACTCCACTACGATATTTCTTGTCTTCATGTTGGCATCAATGCCAACATGATATTTCCATCATTCATGCCACAATAATTTTCTATGGTGGCATTAGCATTAGGAATATCTAGAATATTGAGTGCATAATTTTCTCTCTTCCAAAATGCATTTAGTTGCTCTGAACAACAATCTCTTACAATCTTCAATTTCATCTTCTCCAATTATTTGACATAATTTTCTTTTTATTCTTTTAAATGTGCAATTATTCTTAAACATTTTTTAGGGTTTTCTTCTACACATCTACTTATCAAACTCTCGTTGACCTTTTCTTCACAAACATTCTTAGTACAAATTGAAACAACATTAACATTGATAAGAAATACAATATTCTTATAATATACTATCAGGGGTAAATGTTTCCATAAATAATCATTGGGAATCAAATTGTCAACACCCTATTATTCAAACTTGAAGAAAATCATAAGAAAAATCATGTTGTCCAGTGGAAGAAAAAACAAGAGAAAATGAAAAATAGAGTAAATCACACAAGAGACACAAGAAATTTATGTGGTAAAACCCTTAGAAAGGAAACATCCATGGGGAAATGACAATCGATATTCTTATTGATCAATCAAGGAGATTACAATACCCAACAACAACTTACAACCATGACACATTATCTGCCTCTATGAGCTACATATTTATAATCATTCCTAGACACAATTACATGAAATAAATTCATTGATTGTTGCACCATATTTTGGGTTAATTTGTTATGATTTGATTTGAACTTCCACATATATATCCAAAACTGTTGGATTTGTTGTCACCTTTTAAAAAATCTCCATCTTGACAATAATTTACCTGATTACCATTTCTAGGTTCATTCATCACCTTTTCTAAAGCCAAGAGAAGCCAAAAACCATAACAACTTCTCTAACAATATTGGTTTCATGAACATGTCTACATAATTTTCTCAAGTATGGACCACTCCACCTCCATCAGTAACCTCTCTTACAAAATGATGTCTTGTCCCATTTTGATAAGTTGGATTGTTAGTCAAATTCACAACACTTTGACTACCACATAACACTTTATCATGTACTTGTCCAAACTTACCCAATAG
Organism: Picea engelmannii; assembly: GCA_009831015.1. Lineage (NCBI taxonomy): Eukaryota > Viridiplantae > Streptophyta > Pinopsida > Pinales > Pinaceae > Picea > Picea engelmannii. The sequence goes on from ML782249.1 coordinate 256,728, forward strand.
ATCATTGCATTCATGCGAGACATAATTCTTGATCCATATTTTTTACCAGTATAGTATTGTCATTCAACCACTCTTAGGATTTATTTTACATTTTTCTTACCTTATTTTTTTTACTTTTCTTCTCTTACATAAAAAAAAAACTCCAAGCACTTAATCATTTTTTTTCAAATGATGCAGATGCGGAGCTGCATAACAATGCTTAAATATTTTTTGAATTACTCAGGTTTGCAACCCCACACTCACAAAGACTCTTACTTTGTTTCCTTTTTTCTTTTCTTTTGATACTTAGTCAAAATTCAAGAAATGCAGATGTGGAATCATGTGTCATCCCTAAATCCTTTCCTAAGTTTCCACCTCCACAAATCCACAGGTCCACATCCACTTTCCACTTTCCACTTATTTTTCATAATTAGCCATATTTATCATTACGAAGTGAATCTCCTCACTCCTCATCAATTATATATGAATCATAGGTCAACAACCTCGCAAGTCCGCATTTCTGCCAACACTTAACCATATTCGTGAATCTCATTGCGGTCATTGTCACCCTTTCTTGAAGATTGTTCCACAAGCATTTAAGTCCACAACCTCGCAAGTCCGCATTTTCGTAACATTTCCCATACAACATTTTACACCTCCATACTTAACACTTTCCATTAATCATACCATCACATTGCCATTTCCTGTCAAATAAGTTACCCTTTCCACATCATCCACCACTTGTAAAAGCATAATTCCATTATTAATGAACAATGCATCGATTAAGGGTCACAATAAATCCAAATCCCATGAAAATTGATGACATTTAAAGCATGTTATACGGTTGATTGAGTTACCAAGGCAATGCGTAGTGTAATTTAAATAAAATAAAAATTCCAACATTTAAGTATCGACAATAGCGCCACCTTTGTAAAAAGAAAAAAATATGTCAAGTAAGAAGAAGGAAGTATTTTTTTGAGATACATTGAACACACTTGGTTGCGAAGATCAACAGTTCTAGTGGTCCATGGCATACAAGTACTACAAAATACTACAAAAATATTCCCCCAACTGAGAAGAAGGCGAAGCTAATATGGACCTCAGGAATTGCATCAGCAAGATGTGTTCCAAAAGTAATTGGTATGAAAGAGATCATTCAATGGTGTGCAGATAAATTTATTTTTGAACGAAGAATAATTCAAATGCAAGGTCATCAACCCATTTATTTATCTCTCTCAACATTTTCTAAATTGTTGCAACTACCAACACCATTGTTCCCAAAACCTTTAAGTTCTATGCAACCTATACTTGAATTGGAGGTGATCCCAGAAAGAAGTATGAAATAAAAAGTCTCATCAAGTTTATTCCAGGTTGTAAGAAAATATGTTGGTGATGCCATACAAAAATGGGTTGATATAATTCATGAAATTTGGGATCTTTCCCAAAATATTGCTAGATTTTCCTCAAGAATAAAGAATTTCAAAGAATATATGCAAGAATATTTGGAGAATGATGAGGGATTTTTCAAGGAATATGTAAATACATTTTCAGCTAAAGTTTCCAGTTTAAATGAATCCTGGAGAAAGGAAGAAAAAATTCCTTTGCCTTATCATATGAAGAAAATTAATTCTTGTTTAAGGAGAATTAAAGAGTTAAGAGAAATGATAAATGAAACCGAGGCCCTAAGGAATAAAAAGAGTGATTTATTTCTTAAGGTTGTGCATCTTACCAAAGAATTAGATGGTCCTTATTTATTGATGGATACCAGGATCTTAACCAAAGTATATTTAATGGGACAACTTAAATCATTAAAGTTGCTTGGGCTAATGAATTTACCAAAACCACATAATTTTTCGAGGATGAAGTTGAAAGATGGTTGGTTTAGTATATAAAAAAAAATAATGAGGTGGATGACACATTGCATCAATCATAACTAGACTCGAGGGAATTTGAAAGACAATTAATCGAGATTAAAACCAAACATGAAATCATTGTGGCACCTTTGAGAGAGTACATTGAGGAATGGTTGAAAAATACGTTAATTGAAATATTGAACCATAAAATCAAGAAACAATTAAAGAAGTTATGCCACCTCAACCACAACAATTGTTTATTAAGGAGACAATTACAAGCAAGTGAATGATATGAGATTTCTCCATCACAATGAGTCAAACATAAAATCTACTCTTCAAATTTTCTTTTGTCCATTTTCACTACAATCATTTATCGTCTTGGCTTTGTCTACTCTGTTTTCTGTGGGATTTAGGCTGATTCTTGATTGTCCTTCTCTTATCTTCCAGGTCATTTCATTTTATGATCCACAATAGTGAATCCCATTCCTCTTTGAAGGGAGAACACATTTTACCTTCTTTAACGACATTTGCTTTGTATTAAAAGACTCATTATTATTTTTTAGACTCCGATAGAGGTACTTGGGATATCACATTGTTGTATTCTCAAAGAATTTGACCAAAATCTTGAGTTACCAAATTTTCTATCTATCATAATATTTTTGGTGCTTTATTGAAATATAATTTAAAGCTCTCTTTTATTTACGGTCCAATTCTTGTTCTCTCTATTTGTGGTATTGTTAAATGTTCCGATGAATGTTGTGATGGATCTATCAATAATTTATATTTTGTATGCATCTTATCTATTCACATTGTATATATTGTGCATATTAGTTTTTTTTAACACCTGGTCCCAAATCTCATGTGTTGTTTTCCTTGAAAGTGAATGTAAATATTAAGTCTGGTCCTTCTCATACTTTGTTTTGTTTCATTTTATTTTATTGGAATCGTAAGAAAAAGAGAAGTACCACCTCTCTAAAAATGCAGGGGGATTCATATCCTTGTGAGGTTGATCTTAAGACCGTAAGACAATCTTTTAGATCAACATTTTGGCGACCATACCGGGGAGAGAAAAAGGCTATTTTGTGTAGACAAGAATTTATGACTCAACCTAACCCGAATTAACCAAATTTTCAAATTGGTCTTGGCAATCAACTGAGCATTTTACATCAATTGTATAATATGGAAATAACAATAGCTAGGGCTAGAGTAGAATAGAAAATTCTTGGGAAACCTTGGCTCGTGAAGAAGAAAGAGAGATCACAAGAAGACAAAGACAAATGGTTGGAAATTGAGAAAAAGACTGGAGTCATATAGAGGACCAATAACAAGAAGTAAAAGTAAACAACCTAGAAATATTGAAGTTGGAGAAAATTCTGAAATCAAAATAATAACAATTCAAGAGATGGGAGATAAAGAATAAAGAAGAAATGAAATTCCTAAAACTCGAGAAGAAAGAATAAATGAAATTCCTAAAAGCCAAGAAGAAAGAAGAAATGAAATTCTTGAACATCGAGAAAGATATAGAATCCCACTAAGAAGGATGAGGAATATCCCCCTTAGCCTTTTTGGTGAACAACATCAATTACCCACTCTCCCACAAGGAGCCTTATTAGTATTTTCAGGAGACAAAATAATGGACCTGAAAAGACACATGGAATAATTTTTATCTATGTGTGAATTGCATCTAGTAGAACACGAGGACGTAATGGTGAGATTTTTTTTGCAAACATTGATTGACCAAGATCATGAATGGTATATTTCCCTTTCATCCGGGTAAATTACGCCTTTCGATGAAATAGAAAGTATGTTTATGACCATGTATGTGCCTCCAATCGCGTACCACACATTATTAAATCAGTTCACTCAAATCCATTTGAATAAAGGTGAAAGGATATGAGATTTCAATTTGCAGTTTTACAAGGCACTAAATCAAATCCATGAAGATCAAAGACCAAACGACCCAGTTATACTTGGTTGTTATAAGAATTCTATGCTGGGAAATGTAAAATATGTTATTAGGGATGATCAAATAAATGATTTGGATGGAGCTATGCACAAAGAAACTAGGATGGAAGAAATTATGATAGAAACAAATGAATATCCTGAAATTATCCTTGGAAAAGTTCAAACATAAATGACTAACTTAACCATAGAAAACCAAAGATATTTGGGCTCAAGGAATGTTGAGAAACGAGGAATTGGTGGAATATTTTAAGGTGTTATCCCAGTTGTAATAAATGATCCAGTCGCAGCCTAAGAAACCAAGAAAAAAATTGAGATAGCTTAGATGAATAGGGCAATTTGGAAAATGAAAAATGAACTGACAAGGTTAAGATGAGCTACAAACCTACTTCCTTTAGAAGACCAATATGTCAAAGTTTTTGTACAAGAGCAAAGAAGAAATCCTTCTTAGGATCAGAGACTAGGAAATGACAGGAGAAATGAAGAACATAGATAAAGAGCACTACAGGTCCCAAACCCAAATGCCCTTGAGTTAGATGAAATTGCTATTGAAGAAAGTTTTGAAGACCTTGACCTGGAGTCAAACACTATGCAAAATGATGGTCTAGAGTTAGTACAGACTGATGAATTGGAACCATTTTATATTTTCAATGAACAAGATGAAAATGATATTTTACAATATAATGTCATCTATACAAGGGCACAAATAAACAAACTCAAAGAAAAAGAGGTTCCACAAAAAATAAAAGGCTAATTCAAGTCAAGTAGAAACAACGAAGCAACCACATGTTGTTAATCAAATAAAGACTCCACAATAAATGACATATAACATAATGGATGATCTTTCAAAACTCAAAATCACTTTTCCCTTTATGGAAGTCATTAAGATTCCATAGCAAAGAGAGAAATTGTTGAAAATATTTGATGATTCAGATACAAGAATGGAAGTTGCAGTAATAAACTCAAAGCAACAACAAAAATATTCCTCAGCTAAACCTACACCAAAGGTTCCACCATTTTACATTACCATGGAGAACCATGAAGTCGTTCTGAACAATTGTTTGATTGACAGTGGAGCTACTAATAACATTATTCCTTTATTAGTGATGCAAGAACTCAAAATGGAATTTACTAGACATTATGAAATTGGTGAAAGAATTTATGCTATTGAATCAATCAAGAAAAGTTCCAGCTTATGGAGAGATTAAATATTTGTGTGCCTAGATAAGTGTAGCTCCTCATATCACCATTGTTTTCACTATTGTAGTAGTAGACTTTCCTCCAACATATGAAGTTGTGTTTGGAAGGGATTGGTCCTCAATGATTGGGGGGTACATCATGAATGATGAAAGTTGTATGATGCTCCCAAATAAATATGGAACAATGGTAAGGGTCCCCAGAGAAATAAAAAATATTTTTATTTCAGAAGAAAGGAAAATGAATTGATGAGAAATTATCTTGATGCTAGAATGGGAAACTACGTTGTCTTTGATTCAGAACATATATGCACTCAAGAACAAATAAAATAACAAGACTCTTTTCAAGGATATTGGAAAATGTCTTTTGATGGTGCATGTTCTAAGTCAGGAAATGGAGTTGGAATTATTCTCAAAATCCCACAATCTATTGTATATTCTCATGCCACACGACTTGAATTTCCATGCACTAATAATTAAGCTAAATGTGAAGCATTAATTCAAGGACTGATCATTTCTATTCAAATGAAAGTTGAACACTTAGTAGTAATCAATGACTCCAAATTGATTACAAATCATATCAAAGGAAAATATGAAATTATAAAGGAAAAATTGAAATGTTATCTTAAAAGAGTGACAAAGCTCATGGACACTTTCAAATCTTTCAACATTGTTGGACAACTGGCTTAGGTTGATGGACAGTTGGTTTGGATAGTTGGTTGTCACTAATTTCAACCTTTGGATAGTGATGTTGGAGATTGATGTCAATGTTGATATTATGGTAGCTATGGGAGGTATTTACCTCCACGTGTAACCCTGATGAGAATAGAATATTCCGAGAAGCAAGAATTAACCCTAAAGCATTGAACATAACCCTAGAAGACAAGTCGGCTCAAGGAAATAATTAATATTAAGTATTTGGTCTCCAGAATGAGAAGTTGGCCCAGACAGATCAGGAAACAATATAAATACAAGTAGCCAGACCTCATTTCATACACACTACTCAGAATTGCAACTGGGAAGAAGTGTGCACTACAGGAACTGGGCTAGTGTACAAGTCTGGGGAGCAGTTGCAGCCGGCAGCTGTCGCAATCTGGTTTCCTTGTTTAGGCTTAGAATTTATGTTGGGTATGGTTGGACTTTCTGATTGGTCTTGGTTAGCTTTATTCATTATCCTTGGTTGGCTATTGGCTTTCTTCCGGAATAATTCTCTGTCAAGGTTAAAGTTCTTGGGGGTGGCTCCGGCCTATGGTTGGGTGACAATATTGCTATATTTTCTATAGTTAAATGAGCACATCCATTACCTTCTAATAGGTTATGGTCCCACACTATCTTCGGATAGTCTAAACATTGGAAGATAGATTCAGAGGATTTTCTCAGTTACAGTTGCAGTTGCAACCATTTTTTGTTGCAGCAACAAAACCCTAACCCTCTTGTTGAGGAACCTTAAGTGAAGAGATTGACCTAATTTCTGGATAGCCTAGTGTGCCCTAGCCTAGTGCATCTCGTGGTACTTTCAGCAAGCTAAGACGTCAAGTTTGAGTTTTTGGTCAAAATCAAGGGTTGGCCAAGTCAAAGAAACTATGACTTACTCTATGAAGTCAGAGAACAAGTTAGAAGGGGCTTCTAACTTCAGATCATTTAATACAAGTATTGACCTCATCCTTTTCAAGAATAAAGTGTTGGATATCATGAAAGGAAAGATCGTGGAACCATAGTTCGAAGAAGGAAAAGAGAAGGAACCTCAGAACGTTGCAATTATGGAGAAGTTCAAAGATAGTGACATCAATGCCATGAGTATCATAGTGGACTCTATAAAATACCACTTGATACCCTACATCTCTCATCTTGACTCATCTTAGAATATGTATGTTGCCCTAACAAACCTCTTCTCAGTCAGAAACATTGGACAGGTAATGAGTCTGAAGAATGAGCTCTGTGACATGAAAATGAATGATGATGACATCATAACATCATACTTTGTGAGAATATCTCAGTTAAGAGATCAACTACAATCCATTGAAGAGATCATTTCAGAGAAGGAACTGGTAAATATAGTACTCAACGGTCTTCCCAAGACATGGGATGCATTTTCCGCAAGCATGAACACAAGGAAGGAGTATCCTATATTTGAAGAACTTTGGACTTGTTGTGCACAAGAAGAATCAAGGATTAGTGCAAAAGAAAAAACCCAAAAGAAATACGATGATCAAGCCTTCATAGCAAGGTTCAAGAATCTCAGGAATAAAAATAAGTTTGGCTTAAGGAAGAAGCCAAATCAAGAGAAAGATATGTCAAAAATACAATGCTTCAACTGTCGAAAATATGGTCACTACAATAATCATTGTCCCAAGTTAAAGAAAAGGAAGGAAACACATGAAGCATCAGTTGTCAAAGAAAGGGAATGCTCAAAGAAGGCCAAGCAGGACAAAACTAACTTCTTCTTCTAAGACAAGGTAACAATATTCTTCATAATTCTTGCACATACCATTTTTACATAGTTTTTGTACATATCTTGCATATCTATTTATTAGAAGATAATATGATCAAAGACAAACAATACCTATGGAAGAACAACAAGATAAGGATTGCTATCATGATGACTACAAGTCAGGAAATACACATGAAAAGATGAGGTACAACGACAACCCCTGGTAACAATTCATGTGGAAACTGTTAAAATAAGTAACAGCTACAAGATAAGCTGAAACCATAATCAAACTTGAAGAAACCTGGAAGAAGTAAAAACAGAAATAAGTCAGCAATCAAGAGAAAATTAGAAAAAGACTTGTGACACTTTGCTGAAGGAAATAAGGATGCAGACAGAAGCGTGGACTCTCTTAGGTGGAGGGAGTCGATTATATAATTCCAAAAGAAGAGCATGCATTCATGCATGAAGCAAGGATTAGGAGGGAGATAATCCTAAATAATATGATTCATTGAGGATTATGAAGTATCTATTCATGTTCCCATCAATGGTAGTAGCCATGAAAAGAAGCACATGGTAAAAAACCTTATATAACAGAGATATTGTATCAGAATGGTTACTCAGAAGTCCAGGATGATGGATTTCTAATCCATGACAAACTCTCATGATGACAGAAGAAGTGCCACTTGGATATGTTTCAGTTTGACCCTTGCCACGATGTTATGATCTAGAAAGAAACAAAAGAGTTGAATCCAACTATAATATACTATAATGATCAGAGTTATATGAAGACTTCAGAGAAAACCAGTGTTCTAGAAAGACTGAAATACATTGAGATCAAGAATTACATTCTCTGTGATGAGGTGTAGAAAGGATAAGTGGTTCTCCAATATATCTCCACATATAAGAAGATAAGAAAGTATTTTGGTAAAGTCTTTGTCCAAGATGAAAGAGTTTGCGTACTCAAGAAACAAGTTGGAGCTCGTGTAGACGAATTCCTTATTGAAAAGGGAAGCGATGACTCCTAGGTTGGGAGGGAGAACTGATGTATTATTGATTCATGGACAGTAATTTTTCAGTTCGAAAAATGGTCCAGGATGAGAAGTTCCTTTCCAGTTCGGAAAGTGGTTTGAGATTTCTGATGGACAGGCATTTTTCAATTCAGAAAATGGTCTAGATTGAATGATCATTTTTCGTAATGAAAATGGTTCGATGAATTGTTGATGTACCATAGACAGCAATTCCCCTTGTGGCCAATGTGGGGGAATGGTATAGGAAAGTATCCTTGGTAGTCACTCTCAGTAGTGGTCAACAAGACTAGTCCTCCTTGCCAGACAATGATTCTTTCGAAGCTCACAATTGTGAGCAGTTTCGAAGAATGGTCTATTTTGGAGGTTAGTGCAAGACAGTCATTTCCTTAGGAAATGGTCTGGACAGTCATTCCCTAGGAAATATTCATTCTCTCTAGGTTGCACTTTGTTTAGTGTCAGAGGAATGGTCCAAATAGGTGAATGGTCTAGGTTTAGCAATCAGGGACAAACATTCCCTAGGGCAGAATCATTCTCCCCAGGTTTCACTTTGTTTAGTGTTGGAGGAATGGCCCAGGCTCAAAAATCAGGACAATTATTCTTCTATGCTTGAGAAGAATAGTCTAGTAGCTCATGACTAATTTTTTACCTTTTGAGGGAAAATGCTCTTCCAGATATCATAGATGTGAATGGAAGAATGGCCTAGATGACTCAGTTTATATCATGACATTGTTTTTTTGTACAGGTTGATATTAGATGATATAATTTCTATGGAGATTGTATGTCTCTGGATAGTAGATGTATGTTATTGTGGTGGATGTGTTCCATTGGTTGTGACTATGTGTCACTAATTAAGTAGTTGTGTGCTACTTGGTGTTGTAGTGTACCACTGGATTGTAGTTATGTACTACTATGGATAGACACATTTGTGTTCTATTGAATGACAATGTTCTAATTTCCTTGAAGACTATCAGTAGTGTTGAAAATGATTATCAGCTAGATGGTCAGTGTATTGATGGACAAACATTATCCAGACGGAAAATGGTCCAGGACATTTATTCTTCTAAGACATATGCCTGGATTAGAAGAATGGTTCTTGTATCACTCTTTGGAGTGAGTAACTTATTCAACATCATGTCTGATTACTCAGATGGAGTATGATTTTGAGAGATGATGCAGTTGATGTTGTCATATGACACTAATAGTGATGATGGTGCCCATGATCTAATCATGAGATATTATTTATGACTATGATGATGCTACCGGTTGAATGGTATGTTTGTGCTCAAGACCATTGCCTTCAATACCTCCCTATCTAGAAGGGAGTGTTGATATTATGGTAGATGCGGGAGGTATTTACTTCCACGTGTAACCCTTATGAGAATAGAATATTTTGAGAAGCAAGAAGTGACCCTTAAGCATTGAACATAACCATAGAAGACAAGCTGGCTCAAGGAAATAATTAATATTAAGTATTTAGTCTCCAGAATGAGAAGTCGGCCTAGAAAGCTTAGGAATCAATATAAATACAAGTAGCCAGACCTCATTTCATACACACTGCTCAGAATTGTAGCTGGGAAGAAATGCGCACTGTAGGAATTGGGCTAGTGCGCAAGTCTGGGGAGAAGCTACAACCAATAGTTGCCACAATCCAGTTTCCTAGTTTAGGCTTGGACTTTTTGTTAGTTATGGTTGGACTTTCTGATCAGTCTTGGTTATATTTATGCATTATCCTTGGTTGGCTATCGGCTTTCTTATGAAATAATTCTCTGTCAAGGTTAAGGTGCACGGGGGTGGCTTCGGTGTATGGTTGGGTGACAATATTGCTATATTGTCTATGGTTAAATGAGCACATCTATTACTTTCTAATAGTCAACCCTTAGAGAATGATTTCAACCCTTGGAGAATTTTGTTATAGGATTCTGGTAGCACAAATGTATGGGTAAGGGAACCGATTTTGTTTGAGGTATAAAGGCATGAATATCAGTGAATATGCAGGTAGGACTATTCTATATGGATAGTACTTGTTGTGCAATTTCCGGTGATATGTGGTACGTCACGTAGTTCCTCACGATTGAGGAGATATGGCTTAGTGAAGTTGGAAAACCTTCATGAGTTATATAGAAGCCCCTAGAAGGTCAAATAAGTCAATTGTTCTAGAAGCTCCTAGAAGAAGTTTACTAGTCAAAGTGGTTGTAACTAGGAGTTAATCATGGATAAAGTTGTTGCAATAAGAAAATAATTAAAAATAAATTAGTTGCAACAAGAAGTGGTGAGTTTATTAATTATGGGTAAAGTAGTTGTAATAAAAAGGTTGAATAGTCAAAGTGGTTTGGACATAAATTAATTATGGGTAAAGTGGTTGCAAAGATAAATTATTTAAATAATAAAGTGGTCAAAGTGGTTGCAAAGAGAAATTATTTAAATAATAAAGTGGTTGCAATAAGAAAGTAGTTAAGGGTAAAGAAGTTATGATTTGACTAATTAAGGAATTGCTAGTTGAACCAAGAAAGTGGTTAGCCCTAAAAGGTGGAGAAAGGGGTAAAATAGTTACAAGGAAACTTCTAGAGGAAGGCACATGGAAAGTATAAATAAGAGAGAAAGGGACTCCTATTAGCACCTGCCTACTATTGAGAATTATTGAATATCTATGTTGTGAAAGGTTATTTGCAGATATACATTGAAAAATATGAGAAAGCATAGGTCTAAAGTTATGAAGGAAAGTCGAGGGTAATGTGTCGAAGTTACAACAAACTCAAGTAACTCTAATATCTGAGACATCCACGAGTTGCGGATCATAAGGGTGCGGATGTACGTGGGTCTAAGTGGAGTAAAGCAAGGATACCCGTCGAACATAGAAGAGAAAAGCATGGATATATAGAAGGGTTTGTGAAATCTTGATAAGTGATGCGTGTTCCAAGCTGCTAAGGCTGAGGGTGATGTGTTGGTCTAATATCTGAGGCACCATGTCAGTTACAATGTGCAAATGTAATTCTATATGATTATGATGTTATATCTTAGTGATGTTATGGAACATGCTTGTGGCATGAATTTGTGAGGTTTGGCATATGCTCTCTTGGATGTTTGGTGTATGTTGTATTGTATGGTTTGAGGAATATCTGTTGAGGCACATTGTTGGTGCACTTATCTTGGTTTTATTGGTATATCTTGTGGTGCACTGTGAGAAGAACTTGTTAGTAGTCTTGTTGTATGATTGGCATATGAGTGGTACATGATTGAGGGGTTTTGGTTAAGGTGTGTTGTTGAAGTTATTGGTATAGATTGAGGTTGCATAATAGTGAGGATTTGATGTATTGTTGATATAAGGGTTTATGGTATTTGGTTATGGATAGTGTGATGTATTGGTAGAGAACCTTTGATTGTTATATCGGTATATGTCTTTGTTATGTGGTTGAGATACATGTTGGAACATATAGTTGATGAATTGGCACATTCATAGGGTGCATGTTATGGTGGTGTTGGTGTATCATGATGATACATAGTTTGGTTTGTTGTTGATACATGATTAATACATATTTTTGGTTATCTTGGTATAGTGTTGATGTACATGATTGATGTGCATTGATGGCACATGGTAAGGTACACGGTATGGTACAACATTGATACTTGGTTGATGTACATCTAGGTGATATTGTGCATATGATTGAGATTTGTGTTGTTGGTTGATCTATGTAATTAGAGTTGGTTTGGTTGCTATGTTGATGAGAAGGTTAAAGGTTGGTACAGGTTATTGGTATAGATTGGTATAGGTTCAATATCAGGTTTTACAGTGACAATTTGATAGAAACAAAGACAATTACAATGAAATTGGTAAAGTTGGTAGTAGTCCACGAGTTTCATTGAAGAGAGGTGCAGACATCTGTGAGTTGCAGTGAAGAGAGGAACGTACATCTGCATGTTGCAGAATAGACAGGTCATGGATCTATAGAAAGGTTTTGAATATTGTTGGTACAGGTTGTGATAGTTTTTTGGTATAGGTTGACAGTAACAGAGTGACAGTGGCAGTGGTTGATTCAGTGGTAGTGACAGGTTGTCTACATTTGGAATTTATACTTCGGGGCAGTTGGACGGGGCAATGATAGGTGGTTGTAGCCACCTTTCAGTTGGAGTCGGAGAACCAGGGAGTTGGATCTTCCTTCAGGTTGGAGCCTCCTTCTAGTTGGAGCCACAAAATTGGGGAGTTGGAGCTTCCCTCAGGTTGGATCCTGAGAAAATAGGACAAAGTGGGTAAATGCTCATTAGTTAAATAACTGTGGGATAAGTTACATAATATCTATTCTTCATCCATCACAGAGTCAGAGAATGCCAAAGAAGATGAAGGTACAGAAAAAGAGGAAATATTCTCATCATGTCAGACAGATTCAAAAGAAGAAGAAGAGTATGAAATCAACAGAAGTATGTTTTTTTGCTTTAAATGTGAAAAAGGAGGACATCTTTAATTTGAATTCCCTTACTTCAAAATTGAAAATATTGAGATTAAAAAGGCAGACCTGATTAGTTCTTTATATGAAATAAAGAAAGAAAGAGAAGAAAATAAGTCACTCAAGATAGAATTGATGAATAAAAAGGAAAGTGTTCAAAGTTTCGAAGAAGCCCAACAAGTCATCAAGAACTTAAGAGCTCAGCTAGAAGAAGCTAGATAGGTTGAAGAAACTCTATAAGATCAAAAGCAATGTTTGGAAGCCAAAATATAATAATAGAAGGAAGAAGAAGAAAAGAGAGAGAAGATATCGACAGATCATCTTAAGGAAAGAATTGAACTCTTAAATCAACTTGAAGCATAATTTGGTAAAGAAGAGAAAATACTTGAAAAATAAATAATCTCCTTGAAGATCCAACTTGAAGAAGTAAAGAGGAAATAAGAATTCATGAAGATTCATATGAAGAAGAAGGAAGAAGAGGTCGAGAAGCTTCAAGAAGAATTTTTTCACATTGAGAAGCAAAATCGTAAATCTCAATAAGAATGTTGAAGAGACAGAAGCATCCACATCAACAATATAGAATGAAGAGAAGCATTCCAGGGTGCCAAAAAAAAAATGAAGAAAAGAATAAGAGTTTTGCATAAGTACTCAAAGGAAGGAATCATGTTCAACAAGAATCATAGAATAAAAATAGAGATACATCTTCAACAAGACCTACCACGTTCAGGCAACAAAGAAGCTTCAACCATAATGAAGAGATCCACAGAAGAGAAAATCATGATTGACCAAGGTAGAAATTTAGAAGGACTACACAACAAAGAAGATCTTCTACTCCCAGGTATGTAAATTTATTTTATGTTCATTGTTTTTATTGTACTAACTTTGGACATAAGGTTGTAGATTGCAGGGCTCATGGAAGAAATGTTATAGCAAGAAATGCTTATGTGGCCCCACATAAAATTGAATGTTACAAATTCTACAACTATGGACACATAGCTCGTGATTGTAGAAGCATGATGGATACTTCTTTGAGAAAGAACATTGATATTAGATATAAGAAGGTTTGGAAAAGAAAACAAGAATAGAAAAAGGAAGATCAGATGAATGAAGGACACCCATAAGTCATACCCTCAATATTGGAAACAGTACGAGATGAAGACAAATTTATAGAGAAAAGGAAATATGTCAAATAAAAAAAGGCTCAGAGAAGAAATGAAAAACAAGAAGAACAAGAGAATAAAGACCAAGTCCCAGAAATCCCAGGATTTGTAGTAGTACGAGAAAGAAAATAAGAGCAGGTGAATAAATAACAGGTTCAAGAGATTGTACTTTCAGGAATTGAAGTGCAAGATCAATCCACAAGAATAAAGGAAGAATTCATAGTTCATAAATATGATGAATCTATCGACGAAGAGGAAGATTAATCCGCATCAGAGAGGGTATTTTTTAGAGCCTTATGATTTGGAGACTTCCAGGTAATATGTATGTTGAACATGGGGAGTCAATGCAGTAGCTACTACATATGAGAGAACCATCCTTCAAGCAACTTACAAAGTTTTAATAGATAGACTCAGAGCAGCCAGTTAGTATAAGTACAGTATGATAGATTGATCAGTTGGAAAATTATAGCACAACTTGTTACAAATATGCAAATTTTGGTTTACAGATAGAGAAGACTAGGGGACACATTTGACATTTGATGATCAGTTGCAGCAGTGAAGACTTAATGAGAGTACAATGACATATGGGTCAACATTGTGGATAGTTGAGTAGTGGGTTTGGATAGATATACAACAATGGATGAGAGCATGGATTCATAGATTGGTGGTTCAGAGATGGATTCATAGATTGGGTTCAAAAATTTGTTTAGAGAGTGGTTCATAGATAAAGGAATATTATCATAATGGATGATAATGATACATGGATATTTGAATGCTTATTATTGAATTATTTTTATATATGTCAATTGATTACACAAGGAAGAACCAACAAAGAATAACTCCAAAAGGAAGCAGGTACATGATGACCCACACTGATATACACATTAACGTACAATCAAATCATCAGAGAGAGACAGATCTAGAAAGATCATTCAAAGAAGTTTTCAGATAGAGAGATAAGAATAGAGGTATGAATTCAGGAAGAGAGATGATAAATATGATCATAGAGGGAGCATTGGCAACCATGCCATCAACATTGCATTAGAGTGATACCCATTGTGAAAGGGGGATATATTATTCAAATGAAGGGAGAGAGAGTAATCAGATGCTTAGAAACGCAGAGAAAGATTGAAGGAATTTATATAGGGGGAGCATCCCCAAGGAGAGTTCAGTCAGGGGGGAGAAACCCCAAAGGGAGATACCATTTTCCATTGATGTCAAAGGGGGAGAGATAGAAACATTGATGAGGAGAAATGATCACAAGTGGAGTATGAACATGAGTGTTGTCATGTTTAAGTGTTTCCATCAATGTTGGTGTTTCCATCAATGCCAAAGGGGGATATTGTTGGACAATTGGCTTAGGTTGATGGACAATTGGCTTTGATAGTTGGTTTTCATTGATGTCAACCTTTGGATAGTGATGTTGGAGATTGATTTCATCCCTTAGAGATTGATGTCAACCCTTGGGGAAGTCCGGTAGAAGATTCTAGTAGCACAAAGGTATGGGTGAGGTACCCGAGTTTGTTTGAGGTATAAAGGCATGAATATTAGTGAATATGTAGGTAAGACTATTCTATATAAATAGTACATGTTGTGGCATTTTTAGTGATATGTGGTACGTCACATAGTTCCTCACGGTTGAGGAGATATGGCTTAGTGAAGTTGGAGAACCCTCATGAGTTATCTAGAAGCCCCTAGAAGGTCAAAGAAGTCAATTATTCTAGAAGCTCCTAGAAGAAGTTTGCTAGTCAAAGTGGTTGTAACCAGGAGTTAATCATGGGTAAAGTTGTTGCAATAAAAAAATAATTAAAAATAAATTAGTTGCAACAAGAAGTGGTGAGTTTTTTTAATTATGGTTAAAGTAGTTGTAATAAAAAGGTTGAATAGTCAAAGTGGTTTGGACATAAATTAATTATGGGTAAAGTGGTTGCAAAGAGAAATTATTTAAATAATAAAGTGGTTGCAATAAGAAAGTAGTTAAGGGTAAATAAGTTATGATTTGACTGATTAAGGAATTGTTATTTGAACCAAGAAAGTGGTTAGCCCTAAAAGGTGGAGAAAGGGGTAAAATAGTTACAAGGAAACTTCTAGAGGAAGGCACTTGGAAAGTATAAATAAGAGAGCAAGGGACTCCTATTACCACCTACCTACTATTGAACATTATTGAATATTTATGTTGTGAAATGTTATTTGAAGGTATACATTGAAAAATATGATAAAGTGTAGGTTTTAAGTTACGAAGGAAAGTCGAGGGTAATGTCTCGAAGTTGTAACAAACTCAAGTAACCCTAATATCTGATACATCCACAAGTTGTAGGTCATAAGGAAGTGGATGTACGCAGACTTCAGTGGAGTAAAGCGTGAATAGTCGTCGGACATAGAAGAGAAAAGTTCAAATTTATAGAAGGGTTTGTGAAATCTTGAGAAGTGATGCTTGTTCTGGGTTGATAAGGATGAAGGTGGTCTATTGGGATGAGATCTGAGGCACCAGGCCAGTTACAGTGATGTTATATCTTAGTGATGTTATATGGATTATAAAGAAATGTACAGATATATATCCGATATCCAATAATATAATAGATATTTATAAAATATATAACCATAAACATAGAGATACAATAATACACAATTTCTATTAATGAGTGAAATGTACAAAACTGTAGAAATACAGAGTGAAAGACTCGCTAGAATGGTGGCAGCTTATCTCTAAGAAGAGATGTGACGGATACTCACATTTGTAAGAAGATGAATACAATGAGTCTCTAAAGGCCATTTTAACATAAAGACAATCCAAAACCCTAACCCCGAAATATGAAAATCCAACAATTTTGTGGACCCTGTTTTGGGTAGTTTGGTGTATCAACTTCCCGGGGGCATAACTTTGGCATACAATATTCGTTTGGGGAACACGATAGCTTGTTGGAAAGTTATCGTAAAGAAGATTCATTTTGGGGGCTCAATCAAAGCCTTTGGGCCTCAAAAAGGTGCTCAATCCCCCAAAAAAATCATTTAGGCCCTCAAAATGGCCCTGGAAGTTTAGGAACTGAAAAACTGCTAAAAATAGTAAATTGCTAGAAGATTGTTTTGAGTGAGTTGGAATAGATGGGTGACCACCGATATCCACATGGATCATGAAACATGCTTGAGGCATGAATTTTTTAGGTTTGGCATATCCTCTCTTGGATGTTTGGTATATGTTGTATTGTATGGTTTGAGGCAGATCTGTTGAGGCACATTGTTGGTGCACTTAGCTTGGTTTTATTGGTATATCTTGTGGTGCACTATGAGAATTAGTCGTTAGTAGTATTGTTATATGATTGGAATATGAGTGGTACATGATTGATGGTTTTTGGTTAAGGCGTGTTGTTGAAGTTATTGGTACAGATTGAGGTTGCATAACAATGAGGATTTGATGTATTGCTTATATAAGGGTTTATGGTGTTTGGTTATGGATAGTGTGATGTATTGCTAGAGAAAATTTGATGGTTATATTGGTATATGGTTGAGATACATGTTGGGACATATAGTTGATGAATTGGCACATGCATAAGGTGCATGGTATGGTCGTGTTGGTGTATCATCATGAGGCATAGTTTGGTTTGTTGTTGATACATGATTAATACATATTTTTGGTTATCTTGGTATGTTGATGTACATGGTTGTTGTACATTGATCTGAAAATAGGGGTCTAACTTGTTTTGCTATGCAAGAACCCTCTACTTCATTAAAATAAACTTTTCAGGACCTTGCTCAATGTCTTAGTTATGCAAGATAAATTATGTGTCAAGTTTATGCATCTTCTTTTAACTATTCATGTGTGAGGAAATTTTCTTTTAAAATGGTTAAATATGTGTTTTAAATAAATACACATCAAACATAACTTGCAGCAAATAAACCATCAAACTCACAACAATAACAAGATGATAAAGGAGTTCACCCCTCTCTAGGCTACATCTCCTTGAGCCTCCATCAATGGACTTGGCTCTCTGGGATTAGTTTGTCAAAGATTCTTTTACAAGATGCTGCTTAACTCCAATGGATTTACAGATTGTACCATTGGGTTTAGAATACATAAAAACCCCAGAAATGACTAATAGAACTCTGAAAACGGATCATGGCTCATTCGGGCATGACCTCTTCTACATGTGGCCTTGAGCTTCCCTAAGCTTCTTTGTGGAAAAAACACCTTTAAAAGTCCTCAACAGCCTCTAAAACCTATCCCAGTGTGTTTAGAGCATAACAATTAGCCAAAAATGACTATTCAGTCACAGAAAACAGACTTGGGCTCATCTGAGCATGACCTCCATCAACGAGGGCTTTAAGCTCCCTAGAGCTCTCTAAAACTTCAATGGTGATAAAAATGCAAAATAATTATTCAAATTCCTTTGAAAATAGTGCCAATGGATTCAAAACGTCCAAAAACCCCTAGTTGGGCTTTTTCGACACCTCATTTGGCCAAAAAATGAAGAAGATAGGCCTCCTGCCATTTTCCTCTTTCAAGCTTGCTATCTCTAGTTTGCCAAAACGCACCTTTGTACATCCAACCTAGCTCACATGCTCAATCTCATGCTAAAACCTAGCACCGGACACATAACAAAATAACCATGCGAACTGTAGGACGGTTAACAAATTTTTGGCCCCCAAACCGCATAGGCATTGGGCATATGGTCCATGTGACCACGTCCTAGTGCAAAGATAGGCACTTGTTCCAAGGTTGAACCTGGGCATGACATGTGGAAGCACATAAACTCAACTGTTTGAAAACAAAACCAAATCTGCACCAAAACTCCATGTAGTGGTCACATGGGAGTGTGCATAGAAACGGGGGCTATACAAAGTAAAACTCCCACGCATTATTAACCGGTGGTCATATGCGTTACCAACACAACCGCAGGCTTCTAAATTATTTGAAATGTGCACGCAATGGTGGTTGTATGAGAATCCACATGTGACTGGGGGTCGGGGCTTATCCCCGACCCAGACCGCGCCCAAACCACAATACAATCAAACTTTAATATATTTTAAACCAAATATATTATAAGAACTAATGTGTGGTGCGCCAGTTGGGCGGCCTTTGCCAAATATTTTTCATGGTGGGGAGGTCCGGGGTTCGATCCCCACGGACTCCATAACATTTTAAACAACAAACCTATACTATGGTGCCACGTGGCACCAAACCATTTGACAAAAATACGTCATGTGTCTCAACATGATTCATCCAAAATATGCCAATCAACGATTGCCACATCATCAATTGCCACCTTAGCATATGGACATGCCACATCAGTTGTACGGCCTCTGTCACGTCAGTTGTATGGACTGTACAGTCGACAATGTTTTTTGCCTGTTTGGTGAATTGGACAGAACACGATATCTCTCTCATCCGACATCCGTTTGAACCCAAACGAGTTGTGTTGGGTTCATGATAATGAGGGCTATGCACCCGTTCATTTTGAGGCAATTCTGAGAACTTTGATTTTTGAGAAAAAATTTGACCCCTAGTCCAGATTCTGATCACGCCTTCCCACTGAAAGGATTTTGGACCCACAAAAGCTTATGATTATTTGTTTGAGCTTCAATACTCTTCT
Organism: Picea engelmannii; assembly: GCA_009831015.1. NCBI lineage: Eukaryota > Viridiplantae > Streptophyta > Pinopsida > Pinales > Pinaceae > Picea > Picea engelmannii. The sequence goes on from ML782249.1 coordinate 276,364, forward strand.
ACTTCCAAGTTCTATCAACTGATTCTACTTGAAAAGTTTTTTTGACAATCACCTGGATACCTTGACATGCCTTGCATTGCAACTGGCTATGTCCCTCAACCATTGTTCTCTAATTGTTGCTGACCCACTGTTCTCTTTGTTCTTGGAAGACTTCCAGCCTTCCCACTGAGAATCAAGTCCCTCTTGTAAACTCTTTGGTGTCAAAACAATTCCGCTCTACAATGGCTGCAAAAATTTTCCTGCGACATCTTGTCACAAACCAAGAAAACCATCAATCTTGAAAACAAATTTATACAAGACTAAAAATGATGCCAACAAAGTCTTTTTTCTCTTCAAGAAAATGGATGCATCTTGTACTTCATCAAAGCACATGGCGTTTTCCTGCATCTTGGTGAACTCAAAATCAACTTACAAGCCAATAAACTCCATCGACTAAACATAAGTCGAAAAACATGATTGACACAACATAGTCGTCAAGACAACATCAACACAAGCCAAGACTCATTTGAAACATATTGACCTTCCCAAAATGACAAGTCGACATTCATGATACACAATCATGTCACAATCATGTTACAATCATGAGTCATTCAGGATGAACTATCACCAGTTCACTATTTACACACACACAAAAACACATGTATGTGTATAGCTCTTCAACTCTCCTTCAAGTACAAACGTAAGTACATAAACCTGAAACATGTGGGTACATAAGAGATGAATATGAAAAAGATATATGGCTGTAACAAGTGAGCATCATACCCCTCTTTTACATCCTCCTGGCGAAGTTATGCAACAAACAAGAATGCCTTCAAAAAAATTGCATTCACAATCAACTTGCATCATACAAGTTGTGATAAATCGCTGCAACTTGTCATACCCTCAACATAAATTCATACATAAGGCTGAAATGTGCATCTACAACAGAAAATGCAAGCCTTACTTGCTCAAGAAATTCAACCATTTCTTACCAAGCCAACTCAATGGTGAATTTTTCTGCTGAAAATCAGCCTCTTGTGAATCATCTTGACTCACATAAATGATGGAATCTCCTCTTCCATTCTTGCTAGACTCTTTATCCATCTGCCTCTTGTGATGTGGATGAGTGGTTGGATACAATGTCCAACATTGGTCAATGAGATGACCCCGCTTCTGACAATGAGTGCAAATCTTTTGCATCCTATTTTCAAGTTGTCTTTGCTTGGAAAGTTTCCTGAAAGTGGTCAGTCTTTTCCAACATTTTGAAACATGATGGTTATATAAACCACAATATGTACATGGATTTTTTCTTCCATTTTTACATGCAAATTTATCATGCTTAACATAATCAAAAGCAATTGAATGATAGGCATAATTATACCTTGAACATTCACCTTTATCGCCTCTTTAAGGAGGAGAATTTGAAGAGTTACAAGCTCTCCTTTGAAGACAAACAACAGTGTTCTTGTCCTCATCGTTGTCACAACTCTTTCATTTCACACATTTGCATTCATCTTGAATACATACTTTCCATGCTTGAGGGATTGAACTTGAAACAAAATTTGTTCTTGGAACTTTTTCCCTTGTCTCCTCAACTTTGGAATTTGCTCCATCTTTCCATTCATATCCAAGACCACAATACTTGGGTCTCTCTTCAACAACAATAGGCTCAACAATGCCTTGTGCATGCTTGCCTAATCCTCTACCTCCATAGCCCATTTTTAACAATAACTTGGACCCTATTCCTCTAGTTTGATTTTCAAAAACACCAAAGCATTCATCTTGAGAGGAATTTGAAGATAAGCTGACACATACCTCATGTTCATGCATGTACTTGGTAGGGTTTCCTTTGCCTCATGGAGTTGAGTCTCCATCTCATGCAACTTTTCAAGAAGCTGGTGCTTCTCCTTCTTCATGGCCATCAACTGCTCGTGAAGGGCAATGATTTCTTCTCTATCTTCCCACAACTCTTGTACCATATCTCTCATGGTTACAAACTCTTTCAACATCTCTTTGTCAAAGAACTTGGATAATGAATATGTATGAGAACTATCAATGTTTGAAGCTTCCTCCATCCTTGCAAGATATCAACTTCAACACAAAACTTTCACAATAATACCAACAGCTAAATCTCTAGCTATCAATGGCAATCACATGAGCAAAACAAACTAAGCTCTAATACCACCTGCTTTGAAAATAGGGGGTTGACTTGTTTTGCTATGCAAGCACCCTCTACTTCATTAAAATAACTTTTTAGGACCTTGCTCAATGTCTTAATTATGCAAGATAAATTATGTGTCAAGTTTATGCATCTTCTTTTAACTGTTCATGTGTGAGGAAATTTTCTTTTAAAATGGTTAAATATGTGTTTTAAATAAATACACAACAAACATAACTTGCAACAAATAAACCATCAAACTCACAACAATAACAAGATGATAAAGGAGTTCAACCCTCTCTGGGCTACATCTCCTTGAGCCTCCATCAATGGACTTGGCTCTTTGGGATTAGTTTTTCAAATATTCTTTCACAAGATGTTGCTCAACTCCAATGGATTTACAGACTGTACCATTGGGTTCAGAATACATAAAAACCCCAGAAATGACTAATAGAACTCTGAAAATGGATCATGGCTCATCCAGGCATGACCTCTTCTACATGTGGCCTTGATCTTCCCTGAGATTCCTTGTGGAAAAAACACCTGTAAAAGTCCTCAACAGCCTCTGAAACCTATCCCAATGTGTTCAGAGAATAACAATTAACCAAAAATGACTATTTAGTCACAGAAAATAGACTCGGGCTCATCTGAGCATGGCCTCCATCAATGAGGGCTTCAAGCTCCCTAGAGCTCTCTGAAACTTCAATGGTGAAAAACCTACAAAAGAAGTCTAAAATTCCTTTGAAAACAATGCCAATGGATTCAGAATGTCCAAAAACCCTTAGCTGGGCTTTTTCGACACCTCATTTGGCCAAAAAATGAAGAAGATAGGCCTCCTGCCATTTTCCTCTTTCAATCTTGTTGTCTCTGGTTCACCAAAACGCACCTCTGTACGTCCAACCTAGCTCATGCACTCAATCTCATGCTAAAACCTAGCACCGGGCGCATAACCAAATAACCGTGCAAACTGTAGGACAGTTAATGAATTTTTGGCCCCCAAACCGCATAGGCGTTGGGCATATGGTCCATGTGACCACGTCCTAGCGCAAAGATAGGCACCAGTTCCAAGGTTGAACTTAGGCATGACATGTGGTGGCGCATAAACTCAACCATTTGAAAAAAAAAACAAATCCACACCAAAACTCTGTGTAGTGGTCACATGGGAGTGTGCATAGAAACGGGGGCTATACAAAGCAAAACTCCTGCGCATTATTAACCGGTGTTCATATGCATTACCAACACAATGGTGGGATTTTAAATTGTTTGAAACGTGTGCATGGTGGTGGTCGTATGAGAATCCACATGTGACTGTGGGCTGGGGCTTAGCCCCAGCCCGGACCCCGCCCAAAGCACAATACAATCAAACTTTAATATATTTTAAACCATATATATTATAAGAACTAATGCGTGGCACGCTGGTTGGGCGGCCTTTGACAAAGCTTTGCCATGGTGGGGAGGTCTAGGTTTTGATCCCCACAGACTCCATAACATTTTAAAAAACCAACCTATACCATGGTGCCATGTGGCAGCCCATGCCTGGGCCACATGGCACCAAACCATTTGACAAAAAGACGCCACGTGTCTCAACATGATTCGTCCAAAATATACCAATCAATGATTTCCACATCATCAACTGCCACCTTAACATATGGACATGCCACGTCAGTTGTATAGCCTCTACCACGTCAGTTGTACGGACTGTACAGTCAGTAATTTATTTTGCCTGTTTGGCGAATCGTACAGAACGTGATATCTCTCTCATCCGATGTCCGTTTGAACCCAAACAAGTTGCGTTGGGTTCGTGACGATGAGGGCTACACACCCATTCATTTTGAGGCAATTTTGAGAACTTTTATTTTTGAGCAAAATTTTGACCCCTAGTCCAGATTCTGATCATACATTATTGATGTGCATTGTTGGCACATGGTATGGCACATGATTGATACTTGGTTGATGTACATCTAGGTGATATTATGCATATGGTTTAGAGTTGTCTTGTTGGTTGATCTATGTAATTAGATATGGTTTGGTTGTTGTGTTGATGAGAAGGTTAAAGGTTGGTACATGTTATTGGTACAAATTGGTACAGGTTCAGTATTGGGTTTTACAGTGACAAATTGACAGAAATAGAGACAATGAAAATGAAACTGGGAAATTCTGTAGTAGTCTACAAGTTGCACTGAAGAGAGGTACAGACATCCGTGAGTTTCAATGAAGAGAGGCGCAGAAATTTGTGTGTTGCAGAATAGACAAGTCGTTGATCTGTAGAATTTTTTTGAATATTGTTGGTACAGGTTGTGACAGTTTGGTGGTACATGTTGACAGTGACAGAGTGACAGTGGCAGTGGTTGATTCAGTGACAGGTTGTCTACATTTGGCATTTATACTTCAGGGCGGTTGGACGGGGCAATGATAGGTGGTTGTAGCCACCTTTTGGTTGGAGTCGAAGAACCAGGGAGTTGTAGCTTCCTTCAGGTTGGAGCCTCCTTTTGGTTGGAGCCAAAGAATTAGGGAGTTTGAGATTCCCTCAGGTTGGATTCTGAGAAACTAGGGGGTTGGATCCTCCTTTTGGTTGGAGCCAAAAAATTTGAAGTTGTTGTTTCCTTGAATGTAATTCTTTGACATATAAGAAAAGCATTAGGTGGTTTTCTCCCGCATTGGGTTTCCATGTAAAATACTAGTGTATTGCGTATTGTGTATTGTGTTGATGTGTCTATTATTGTTCATTATTCACTGATGGATGTTAATGTTTAAGATGCAATTATATATTGATGATGAATTGATGAAGATTGTTGAATAAGTTAAAATAATGTACATTGTTATTAAAAGGCTTAATAAGTGGTATAAATTTCTCATTATTGATTCACCCCCCCTCTTAGTAATCCAACAAACATATGATTTATCCCCAGAGAAAAGAATAAAAAAGTCTATGCATTAGAAGCCATTGCATCCTTGTTTAAAATAAAAGATTTGCAACAAGAAGGCACTTATCATGTAAAGACTATTTTTTGACCATCGGTCAAAAATAATCAAGAACACTTACAAGTTTTTGAGAATGATGAACATGTGGTAAATTTTTTCACAGATGATGATGCCATAATTGAAGAAGACTCAAAAGAAGGTCAGAATTTGCAAGAAGAAATTCAAGAGAAAATAAAAAAAACCTGCTCCAAATAAATATTTCAGTCTGGAATCCCTCTTTACCAGAGATGACAAAACTAAAATTTCAAAACCAATTGAAGAACCTTATGTTAGAAAAGTTCAAGAAACCTATAAGATAAAAATTGGTATTCATGAATCACCGAAGTATATAAACTTGGGTACTAGTTGTACTAAAGAATAAAGGGACAAGTACATTCATCTTTTCAAAGAATTTCAAGATGTGTTTGCATGGAATTACGATGACTTAAAGGAATATGATAAATAAATATTCCAACATATCATACCTGTGAAAGAGGGGGCTAAGCATTTCAAAAACAAATTGAGAATAATTAACCCCAAGATAAAACCTTTGGTAAAAATAGAAATCAAGAAATTAGAGAAGGCAAGTTGTTGATGATTATAGCTGCGTGAGACATTCTCCAGGACACAGACTGATTGAGTCGACCTAAGAGAGAGCCCCTGATATGGGTGTATGGTTCCGATCTGAGACAAAGCTAGAACGTAGAGATGAACTCCTCCTTACAAAGAGTTTAGAATAACTCTAGATGATTATCCTGTGTAACGTAGTGAGAAATGACATTCACTGAGTTGGACATGCATGTGGCTGAGCACAAGGTGAACGTGTGAATTCCCATAGAGCTGGGTGCATCATCATGAGACAGATATGAAGATGATGTATTAACCTCCTCTAAGCATATAGTTGAGATGATGAACTCCAGATGAATCTCATGTGTAATGCAGTGGGAAAGAAGATCTGTTGATTGGACGTGCATGTGGATGAGCACAGGTGAACACGATCCTAGTGGCTGAGCACTAGTGAGTGTGGTTCTCCTATGAGATGCAGTGAGATAGAGATATGGACATCCCTATGGATGTGCCCCTAGTGAGTGTATGAGATCCCTTGCTATATTGTTTAAGAGTCACTTACCTGTAACCCTAATTGTTGTGTAAAGGGTACAAGTCGGCCCCACCTTAATGTAAAAGATAATTAGTAGATAAATAATATAAAAGATAATTTATATGGTAATTATTAATTATATCGAGTTATTGAGGTCGGCCTTATTGTGCCAATAGACACATCATTTGATGTGACAAGTCTTATATAAATAAAGGTAAATCCTCATTGAGGAAACACGCTTACCTTTGTGTCATCTCATGATTTCAGAAGTTGTGGTATGAAATTATGAGAATTACAGCACCCTCTTGTGTGCTAGGTTTGGTGATGGCGTGGGAGGTCTTTATCTTGAGGAATATAGCAAAGGATTGGTTGAGTTTTCTTCCCTTGTTGAGAAGGGTTTCCCATGATACTTCTTGTGTTCTTGTGCATGGTTAGTCTTCTTGTGATCTTGGTTTGCTGCAATAGTTATGGTTTAAGTAATAGTTAAACAAAAATTTAAAGAGAGTGCATGAACTATAGCTCATTGAAAACTCAACAAGGTATTAGAGCAGGCTTGAAGAAGACCATTGCACACAAAAATTGAAGGTAAGGTCTAAAAATTATGTGGTAAGATGAAGAGGGCTGGATCTTTTATTTAAAATTTCTATGGTGAATTTAACCCTTGAAAAAGAAATCGAAGTGTATGGGAGAGGAGGTCGGAACCTAGGAAAAGGGTTAGAACCTAGGATGTAACAACCCTGGTTAAATAGATGCATAGGGATGATTAATTATAATTAATTTGATAATCTGACTATCCTAATATGTTTAGTTAAACAATAATAATTTCTTAATAATATTAATTAATTAATTAAGTATTAATTACTTGTTCATATCTGTCAATGATTAATTAATTAATTAATTGACTCATTAATTAATTGAGTAATGAATTAAAGGGGTTAATAATTTTTAGTTTATTTAATTAAAGACTTACGTATGAGGGGGGGGGGGTGGGAAGAAACATTAAATGGAGGGGATAAGATAATAAATAAGGGGATAAGGTAATAAAGGAGGAGAGTCGGTGAAGGGGGAATATGACAGGAGAGTCCTACGGAAAAGAAGGAGGATTATTTTTGGGGGGGAGCATTTGGTGGGAGCATTTTGGAGGGCAGGAAGGTATTTCTGTGAATATTATTCTATGGGATATTGGCTGGTTTGAGTAGTTTGGTTTTTGGGTTTTTGGGTGAATCATTGAAGGGGGTACAGGGTTGCTGGGGGTTTTGGGCACAAGGGCCAGGATTCCTTTCGGTGTACTGGAGCTAGGGAGCCAGACAAGTTGCTCCTAGCTGGCTAGGTGGTTAGTCGGTTTGGGCAGAGTTTGGTTAGTGCATCAGGCTAGGCAAGGCAGCAGGGAAAGGACAACAATATCGACGGGAATTAACATCAGACGCAGGAATTTTATTTATGAATTGCTGAGCTATTTTCATGTTGTAGATAAATGTGAAATTCTACTGAAATATTATATGCTTATTTGAAGCTCAATGAATTATTTACGCACTCAAAGAATTCTATGTTAGAAATGTTATGTGTAGTTGTATGGATTTTTTTTTTAGGCTTGTTTTTTTTGGGTCTCTACACATGGTATCAAAGCCTTGGTTCAAAATTTGGAGCCAAGGGCCAAGCTCCAGCTCCACCTAAACTCAACCTAACCTGCAAGCCAAGCACACAAAATTTTTATACACAGATAAAAATATATAAAAAAAAGGGGATATAGAAAAAGTAATAAAAAGCAGGCACACATGTTATGCTGCAATCACCAAAAGAAGAACCACATTTCCATCTGTTGTTAATGTGTTATTTCTTAGAGACTACAATGTCAAAGGAAAGAATTTAACCATGCCAAGCTGAGAAAATAGATATAATCACCACTTGGGAATGTTTCTTCTCACATGTTTCCTACCCAGCAATTTTCATAAATGGAAAGGAAACTACTACATATCAATAATTCCATCATCTTCTTCAATTAAATCCTTTGACAGAATAAATAAAAGATCAATATATTTTGAACTATTATTGTTTTCTTCAAATCAAATAAATTCCCTATCAAATTCAAACTTGCATAAATGAGTTAAGAATAAAGTTCTATACTCTTGCCAACATAATTAACCAAATATAATATAAGATTCAATACCCTTTTTTTATCATCTAAGATTTCAAACAAGTCCAAAGGCAATTCTTAACCATATTTGTATTGTACAAAAAGTCAAATGCAAAACAATAAATACATAAAAGATACCTAGGCAATGATAGTGACTGTAGAACCTTTTACTTGGGCCAAGCAACTCCTCAATATTCTCATAATTGAATGAGGCTCTCATTTCACTATTTCCAATTGTGATGTCCTCTGTGGCTTTGTCTCTTGCAATCCCTGGGAGCGGAGCACGTCTATAGCTCAGCAGGGCACTTTAGGGGGGGCAGGCATAAGCTAGGTGGAATGTGATCGTCAAAGCCGTAGCTAAGGGCTCCATATCAGCCCATGTGCTTTACTCCTTAGAATCTTTTTTTTCTTTATTCTATGCTTAAGGGCCATAGCCATAAGGGAGCCCAAGCACAAAGTAGAATAAGCAGAGATCCTATATATATATATTATGCTTCAGCATTGTTCAATTACCATAGTTTGGGAATAACTCCACATAGCATAGCAAACACCATAGCTAATGAGGACAGCGAACGACATCACTGACAAGGATGGAATGACACTCTTAGTAATTCATACCATTACTACTTTATAGAAATTCGTTGATTCAACAGGAAACTGCAGCACGGCCTATATGAAACTCCAGTCAGCAAAACACCAATTAAAAAATTCCGAACTACCCATGAAACAAACACTTATGATGGGACCTGGCCGGACATCCTTAGACAGAGCCTACTCATTGTTTCAATATGCCTTTGTGCTCATCATCTTGCACTCCATAGGACTTTGAGGCGGGGTTTGGGGCATCAGAAAGTGCCATAGCAGACAAAGGAGAACAACGTAAGCATAAATAATACAACGCATAGTCCCAAGGAGCGACGCATCCACTTGCACAAGTCAGCACTCAATCCACGACCAAGGAGAACAGTGTAAGTAGAAATAATACAACGCATAGTCCCAAGGAGTGACACGTCCACCTGCACAAGTCAGCACTCAAGCCACGACCAAGGAGAACAATGTAAGCTATTTCACAGCGTGGCCGGCTATAAACCAAAAAAAAAATGAGATAATAAAAAACAAAAGAACAGAGTTGGATATGTAAAATATATATATATATATATATATATAATAGTTAAAAAAGAAAAGAGAAGAACGAAAAAAATGAGAGAAACACCCGCGCGAGCCAATGCACAAACCCCAGTTTAGAAAAAAAATGAGCACCAGGCATAGCACACCAATTGGATGGCCTGTACCAAGTTGTATTAAGTCCATGGGGTTTGAACCCCGGACCTCCCCAATATAGGCGCATAAGACAGTGCCCAAGTCAAACAATATACAAGCCAGTGACTGAGCGTAAGTGGTAAGCTTACCAGCGCACCAATGTTGATCCCTAACACTAAGACAAATCACATATCTAACTACAAATCAAATTCCTCCCACCAAAACACCAAAGTCTACGCAAGGTTAAGAGCCTTGCACTCTACCAACTGAGCTAGACGGGTTATCCACTGGACTGTAATATTTCTTCTCACAAGTTTTGTCTACGGTATTCCCAATGGAGCGCAAAGGCAGGACAGTTGGGAAACTGCCTACAAGCCCAGCCTACAAGTGTTGAACTCTAGTGGATAGCTTGGCG
>ML782249.1:286466-345264 GCA_009831015.1 Picea engelmannii
TGTTGTCAAAACAATATACAAGCTAGCGCAGAGCCGCGCCTAGGAGAACCCATGGCTCCACACCCATCGAGAGGGAGAGAGCCATAGCTCAACGACCAAGGCCGAGGGAGGAACCGAATCCTTGGCCACGCCTAAACTCCCTCCTTCAACCTTTCCCTGCAAAAGCACCAGATGGTCGAGCAAATGAGAAAGGAATGGTGCCTTTTAGGGTTTAAATGATAACTTTTTTTTATTATTTTCCAGAAATAAGGAGCAACACGTGGATCGCATGCGAGGTCTAGGCCTGTGAGGTAAGTTTTTAATATAATTTTTTTTTAATATATTTATCTATTTCATTTTTTTTAATTAAATTATTATATCCAAAAATATATATATATATATAATAAACAATTCTATAGTTTAAATAAATTAAATAAATTAGGTTTTATTTTAAATTAGGGATTTCAAAATTTAAATTAATTAATTAAAACCACATATTTATAAAAAAAAAATGTTACTTAAGGGGGTGATATGGGTTTTGAACCCACGACCACCCACCGCCTAAGCCTTAAGAAACAACCAAACACCAACGCGCTACAGATGAGGCTTTACAAATAAATTCGTATACATAAATACATCAATGGTAACAGAGTATTATTGCAAAGTATAATCTCACATTATCCATGCTAACCAAACACTGAGTTCCGTGCCCTCAACCACCGAGCCAAGCGCCAAGTCCCTCCATTCCATTCCACCAGTCAAAGCCAAACACTAAGCTTCAATGCATCACCTCAGGCTCACTACATCATACGACCACAAGTCAGGAAGCAATACATAACCACAACGCACAATCACTAAGTTCCAATGTCGAAAGCCACTCTACAATCCTTAAAGACTCGCACCTGCAACCACCTAGACACAAAATTCAACACATATGTACAACACGCCAAGGAAATCCCAGGAGTCAAGCATCGAAGGATAATTAGTTGTAAGCAAAAAGTTAAAGGACTTAGACTAGAACAAGAGGAAAGGAGGTGGCATACACACTAGGAAAGTAAGCTAGAGGAATTGGCGAGTATGGCGCAAGGCTAACGTAGCTACCAGGCAAGGGAGTTAATAGTTTTCTTAGGTGAAGAAATCAAGCCTAGATGCTTTATCCCTAACCCAGCCAATCCCCTAAAGAGAGTAACATCTGTTTACAGACAAGTAAAAGAAACTTATGCCTAACCCTGTTTTCTAATTTAAGTAGCACCAATTTGAAACATCCTTGAACTCACCCTGACAACTTTGGTTGATGCAAGTTAAATCTTACAGGATGGTCAGGACTCGAGGGAATCGAGGCAGGGGAGAATCATCGTAGGCACTGCCAACACCGCCAGCGCCACCACCACCATCGCTCGAACTAGCTCTCATACTACGCTCATTGGAGGCCATAAATGAAACTTTAAAGGGGCGACAACCAGCAGGGACCGAGGTGGAACCCCCACCATATGGAACGGGTAATCCAGAAGCGTCGAGGGATTTGGGGGGAGGACCTCTGCCCGAAGACATCACTCAAGAATTGTAGAAGATCAAACTTTCGGAGTTTTCCAATGGTCGTGCGAGTGAACATGCGAAAGCATGGTTGGAAGGCATGACAAGGTGTTTTGCCTTAAGGGACTATGCGTCCAACTCAAAGGCGAAGATAGAAAATTTTCAGTTAAGAGACAGCGCCTTGAAATGGTGGGGCAACCTGGAAAGACAACTGCATCTTACCCCAGACACAATATCTTGGGAACTTTTCGAGGAGAGGTTCCAAAGGAAATATTTGCTAGCTTATTATGAGGAACAACAGGTAGGGGCATTTCATGCCTTAGTATAGGGAAATAGAACTATAGAAGAATATGAGATAAGATTTATGGAATTAGTCGAATATGTTTCGTATATGGATAATGACCAATGACAGGCAGAGTGCTTCATCTATGGATTGAACCCTAATATAAGAGCTATGGTGCGGATGTGGAAACCATCTTCGGTAGTGGAACCTGTGGAAAATGCGTGTTATGCGGAGGAACACATGAACTTAACCGGGGGTATGAGACCGACATTTCCACATCATCCTGGATTCATAGGGAAGAACCCAGGGACATTTCCCAGGGGAGGTGGCTCAAGGCCACCTCCATATGGTAATAGAGTCACACCAAGGATAGTAACCGCAGGGATTTCAATGGCAGCGAGTGTAGCATCTCATTCTTCACCAACGACGCAAACAGGTCCATGGCCATCTCAGGGAACAGCTAGTAGGGGCAGGGTTTCCAGGGGAAGGAACTCATTTCAGAGATAGTCACATAACAGTGCATAGATTCAATCTTGTGTTACCTGTTGGGGGTGTGGAGGACCCCATTACTAGCGTGACTACCCAGAGTTACAATTAGGATTCGCGCATAGAGAAGGAAAGGCCCTAATGGGAAGAGAAAGCAGCAGCCACCAGATTTACACAACGATTAATAATCGCTAGGCCGAACATCAATCCATGGTGGTGGAGTCATCAGGTACGCTAAATCATAGCAACGTTAAGATTTTATTTGATTATGGTGCTACAGATAGTTTCATTTCACCATCTGCATTAGGAAAGAGTGGGTTGGCAGCCTATGAGCACGATGACTTTAAACAAGTTGAGATGGCTTCGGGGGAAAAACAAGTGGTAGGACCTAGTGTTGATAATTGTATAGTAGACCTGGGAGTGTGTACTACCAGGTTGAAGGTATACGTCACTGCTCTCGAGGCATACAACCTAATCATTGGAATGGATTGGTTAGAAGCTCATCGAGATTTGGTAGATTGTTTCGCAAAAAGGGTGCTCTATGTAGATGACGAAGGAAGGCCAGTAGAGATCGAGGGTGTACAAAGAAAAGTGTCATTACGATTTATCTCAACTATGAAGGTTAAACGATGCTTGAGGCAAGGGTGTCGATTGTATGTAGTGGAAGCAGTGAATGAAAGGAAGGGACCCTCATCGGATCAGTACCCGGTATTGTCAGAATTTAAGGATGTTTTTCCGAACGAGTTACCAGGGTTACCTCTTGAGAGGGAGCTTGATTTTACTATTGAGTTAAAACCTGGTGCATAAACAATTTCCAAAACTTCATATCAGATGAAAGCGCCAGAACTTTGTGAATTGCAAATGTAGTTAAAAGAGTTACTGGACTTAGGGCTAATAAGGCCCAGTGTCTCACCTTGGGGTGTACCAGTAATTTTTGTAAAGAAGAAGGATAGATCCTTATGACTGTGTATAGACTACAGGGACTTGAATCATGCTACAGTGAAAAATAGGTACCCAATGCCACGAATAGATGACCTCTTCGATCAGATGAAAGGAGTAGCGGTATTCTCAAAGATCGATTTGCGATCAGGGTATCATCAGTTAAGGATTAAGGAGGGCGATATCCCAAAAACTGCCTTTCGAACTAGGTTTGGACATTACGAGTTTGTCGTAGTACCTTTCGTATTGACCAATGCGCCAGCAGTATTCATGAGTCTCATGAATGGCGTATTCCAGAAGTACTTAGACCATTTTGTACAAGTCTTTCTAGATGAAATCCTCATCTATTCCAAGAATGAAAGAGAACATGAGGAACAATTATGAGTAGTTTTATCCTACCTTAGAGAGAACAAATTGTATGGGAAGTTGTCAAAGTGTTCTTTCTTCCAGAAAGAAATTCATTATTTAGGTCATATCATTTCCGACGAAGGAATCTTTATGGACCCAGAAAAGGTAAAGGTCATTATGAAGTGGCTAGTGCCAAAAAATTCCCATGAGGTGAGAAGCTTCATGGGGCTAGTAGGTTATTATCGGAGATTTGTGGAGGGATTCTCCAAAATAGTGAAACCCATCACCACCTTGCAGCGCAAGGGGGTCATGTATGAATGGAAATAAGAATGTGATTGTGCATTCATTGAGCTTAAGAGGTTACTAACTAGTGCGCCAATTCTACGAGTGTCGGATATGGAAAAGGACTTCATAGTCTGCACGGATGCCTCAAAGCAAGGGTTGGGGGCCTTGCTAATGCAGGATGGAGGAGTGATAGCTTATGCATCAAGGAAGTTGAAGAAACACGAAGAGCTATACGCGACCCATGATTTAGAGTTGGCAGCTGTAATGCTAGCTCTGAAACTTTGGAGGCACTATATTATGGGGTGAAACTTTGAGCTCAAAATGGACCATCAAAGTTTAAAACATCTCTTCACTCAAAGGGATCTGAATGCTAGGCAAAGGTGATGGAGTGAGTTTATGAGTGAGTACGATTTTGGTATTTCGTACATCAAGGGGAAGGAAAATGTGGTTGCAGATGCCTTGAGTAGGAGACCACGTGTCTTCTCCTTGGTACCCTTAAAGGTCAATCTGAGGGAACATGTGTTGACACAACTCCAAGGAGACAGTTGGTATTTAGAAGTTACTTCAAACCTCCAGAGTGGGAGGCAGTTAGATCCAAAGTATGAAGGATATAGTCTAGAAGTAGACGGACTATTGAGATATCAAGGAAGGATGTACATCCTTGAAGATGGGTATATTCGAAGCATCATACTGAAGGAAGCCCATAAAGCACTTTATTGTGCACATCTGGGTGTGAAGAAGATGTACGCAAACATGAGGAAGCTCTTCTTCTGGGTAGGCATGAAGTGCGATATAGTCCATTTCATCACCAAATGCCTAGAGTGTCAACAAGTGAAAGCCGATCACCATCACCCGACAGGCCTCCTACAACCACATGATGTTCCTATGTCCAAGTGGGAAGTCATCTCTATGGATTTTGTTGTGGGGTTGCCGCTCACATCTCATAGACACAATGCCATTCTTGTGATAGTGGACAAGTTAACCAAGAGTGCTCATTTTATTCCGGTTAGAGACACTTACGATGTCACTGATGTGGCATGTGTGTTTGTAAGTGAGGTTATATGTTTGCATGGGATACCTAAGAAGATCATTTCATATAGGGACTCCATATTCACTTCTAGGTTTTGGACAAGTTTGCAGTTAGCATTGGGGACTCAGTTGAACCTAAGCACAGCTTATCATCCTAAAACAGATGGGCAAACTGAGAGAGTAAGTCAAGTCATGGAAGACATGCTCATGATGTATGTCATGGATAATCAAACCCAGTGGGAGAAGTACCTACCTTTGGTAGAGTTTGCCTACAATAACAGTTTTCATAGCTCCATCAGAATGCCACCCTACGAAGCTCTATATGGAAGGCCATGTAGAATGTCGTTGAGTTGGGATAGATTAGAAGACCGAGTAACAGTTGGGCCAGAATTGATTCAAGAGATGGAGGAACAGGTAATTCAGATTAGGCAGAGACTAAAGGAAGCACAGGATAGGCATAAAAGTTATGCGGATGCACACAAGACCGACTGAAATTATGAAGTGGGCGACCAGGTTTTCATTCGTATCAGGCCTAATAAGAGTACCATACGGTTCGGGAAGGGGACAAAGTTTTCACCTCGATTTATAGGACCATTCAGAATCCAAGAGAAAATTGGACCCGTTGCCTATTGTCTCGTATTTCCACCCCACTTGCATAAAACTCATAATGTATTTCATGTATCTGTTTTACGTCATTATGTTGTTGATGAATCACATAAACTAAATTGGAAGGAATTGCAGGTATCGGACATGGGAACCCTCACTGTAGAACAATTATGCATATTGGACCGTAGAGTCTGACAACTCAGGAACCGTCTGGTAGACCAAGTTAAGGTCCAATGGGACAAGTATAGTTCAGGATCTGCTACTTGGGAAGACGCTGAGACACTACAACGAGACTATCCCTCACTTTTTTGACCACCTCGAGAATATGTTTCTCGGAGGTGGGGTGTATGTAACACCACCTTTTGACTTAGACAGCTAGGATTACCTGAGGCCTATATACTTTATTTTCTAGTCACAGTGAAACTATTAAATGATACACTTAAACTTTAAGATGTATGAACCTTTATGAATGTTTAAATGTTATTGATGGTGATGTATATAATGCGATCTACTATGTGAATGTAAATTTTACGAATGTTTAAATGTTATTGATGATGATATAATGTGATCTACTATGTGAATGTAAATTTTACGAATGTTTAATGCTATTGATGATGATGTATACGATGCGACATATTGTGAGAATGTAAATTTTATGAATGTTTAAATACTAGTAGAATGGTGTTGGATATAATGCAATCTATTTGATAAATGATAATTTTATGAATGGGTGTCAAAATTGAATTATGGGATATTATGAGATCTATTTCTAACTTGAAAACTTTGATGTTAAGTTGTTGGTACATGGATACTGAATTGAAATAAAGATTGTTTGCAATTACATGATGATAATACATAGAAATGTATGAGTTTGTGTTACAGACTAATCTATAGGTCATGAGCTATGAAATAGCTAAGGGATGATAATGATGAAAGTGAATGTCATGACCACTAGCCGAGAAACATTATGGTATGAATCTTGTATGTGAAATTGTATTCGTTTGGATGCATTGCTATGATATGTGGACCAGTGCAACATTTCAGGTGATGAGACTGCCCAAAACCGAATAAACGATGACAAAAATCCCAGCAACACGGTGCCACTGTATATTCCATTGTAGGGTGTGGACCCTGGTTATGATTAGGAGGGGTGGAGGCATTTCCCACTGTGTATCCTTCAAAACCTAAAGTCATGGGAGGATGGTGTTATCTCACGCTCCCCAAGACATGTAATGATGACTGTCAGTTGCCTGTTGGGGAAGCTTGGTCGAGATAGTGACACTTACGCTTACGGGCTCTATTTGGAGTTAGGTCAATATAGTTGATGCTCCAAGATAGTCCAACAGAGGAATGATAGGAATGGAGATGGAAGTAAGATAGGGAGGAAGGATGAGTAGAAATAGTTGAGAAAGTATGGAGATTTGTCTGATGGTGAAATTTAATGTTTTCCCTTCTAAAAAGAAAATGTGTATATATGAATATTCATAATTACGTAACTAAACCACAGTTGTCTAAATAAAAATTTTGAACCAGATAATTGTAATTAAAGGATTTCTCAAACATTTGATTGGTTTATTGTCTTTTATAAAAGAATAGTCTTGTTGATTGGATTGGATGCATACATAAATTACTAAAGGGTGATAGTTATTGATTATTAGTACATGCACGAGACTTGTATGTACTAGCTACACATGCATTTTTTATACATGTACACTAGTATGTATGAGTTTTTGTGATTACTTACTAATAGTGTCAGTTAATTGTTATGAATGTGTGAACCATGTTTCTTTTCCTTTGTACAATGAAATACCTTAACTTCGGGATGAAGTTTCCTAAAGGGTGGGTGTATGTAACAACCCTGGTTAAATAGATGCATAGGGATGATTAATTATAATTAATTTAATAATCTGACTGTCCTAATATGTTTAGTTAAACAATAATTATTTCTTAATAATATTAATTAATTAATTAATTAATTATTAATTACTTGTTCATATCTGTCAATGATTAATTAATTAATTAATTGAGTAATGAATTAAAGGGATTAATAATTTTTAGTTTATTTAATTAAAGACTTGCGTATGAGGGGGGGGAAGAAACATTAAATGGAGGGGATAAGATAATAAATAAGGGGATAAAGTAATAAAGGAGGAGAGTTGGTGAAGGGGGAATATGACAGGAGAGTCCTACGGGAAAGAAGGAGGATTATTTTTTTGGGGGGGGAGCATTTGGAGGGAGCATTTTGGAGGGAAGGAGGGTATTTATGTGGATATTATTCTGTGGGATATTGGATGGTTTGAGCAGTTTGGTTTTTGGGTTTTTGGGTGAATCATTGCAGGGGGCACTGGGTTGTTGGGGGTTTTGGGCACGGGGGCTAGGATTCCTTTCGGTATCCTGGAGCTAGGGAGCCAGACAAGCTGCTCCTAGATGGCTGGCTGGTTAGTCGGTTTGGGCAAAGTTTGGTTAGTGCATCAGGCTAGGCAAGGAAGCAGGGAAAGGACAACCATATCAGCGGGAATTAGCATCAGACGCGGGTATTTTATTTATGAATTATTGAGCTATTTTCATGTTGTAGATAAATGTTAAATTCTGCTGAAATATTATATGCTTATTTGAAGCTCAATGAATTATTTACGCACTCAAAGAATTCTATGTTTGAAATTAAAATTCTATGTTAGAAATGTTACGTGTAGTTGTATGGATATTTTTTTTAGGCTTGTTTATTTTTGGGTCTCTACATAGGAGAAGAGGTCGAAACTTAGGGAGAAGGTAGTCACAGACCTAAGGAGCATGGCCTACTCTAAACCAAAACCACTGTAAAGAAACCGACCTATTATGAGGCCCCTCCATAGTTGTCGTGGATATACCTCAACATCATATGCCTAAAGAAGAAGGACCGAACCCCTTCTAAAGTGAAATCAAAGGTTGTTGCAGCCCAAAATTTTGAGATTGTCCAAATTCCTAAAGACAATAATGAGGCTATTGTCTTGTGCAAAGTTTACCTCAGTTCGAGGGCAATAGAAGAGTATTGTTTTCCTTTTCCAAGCAGACTATGGGATGCTAAGAACTATGTAAGCTTCCTGTAGCAGGCCGAGGACTGTGGGAAAAAGAAGTGTGCTGAGAGAGGAGGATTTAAAGGGACATAAGCACACCTTAACACTCAACCATCATTCTTCACTCAGATAAAATTTCTCGATTGGCATATGTGTAGACCGGTAGTCAAATACAAGTATTTTCTGACGACCAAATTGTAAGTGTTTTAAAGTTTCATTCACATGGGAATGCCTTATTTTTGTCTGGTGGATCAAAGGGTTCTTTAAATCTTTGGGACATTAGAGCCAACAAGGTGATCCATGAATACTTGATAGGTTGTGGCATAGACTTCAGCTATGATGGGAAGCATTTTTCATCTTCTTGCGATATTTCCAGACAAATTCCAGTGAGAAGTCTATTGTTGTTTGGGATTTTCAGACTCAAGTTCCTTTATCAAATTAATTCTATGTGGAAGAATATACTTTCCCATGCATACACTATCATCCAGTTCAAGCTAATCTTTTCGACCAATCAAATGGAAACTACATTGCAATATTCTCTTCTAATCCACCATTTAAATTAAACAGTTACAAACAATTCGAAAAGCATGAAGTTTCAGGGTTTCCAATTCAGTGCAACTTCAGTCAAGATGATGGGATGGTGTTGTATCAATATTTGAGTAAAAGATGAGAAAATAAAGGCTTCCAAGAAAGGGGATAATGTACGTAGTCATTTAGAGCATACCTTCACTGAAATTGATGATTCAGAAGAAGAAAACATGGAGTAGGCTCCAGACTTTCAGTCAATGGAATATGAAGAGTCTCCTCCTCCAAGGAAAAGAGAATAGCGAAATGAATCTTCTGGTATGGTGTCAAGAAAATATGTGGCAGTGTTGTCAATATCAAAAGGTTGCAGCAACTGTGCACCCTAAAATGCATTGTCCAACAGCAAGGGACATGCATGAGTTACTTGATAGATATCACTACAACAATATTGTTGTTGATAGAAACCAGGATGTTGAGCAGATTTCCAGGCCCAAATATGAAGGAGTCTATAAGGTATAAAAGGACCAAGTCTGAGGTCTTTCCTGAGCATGCAAAAAGTTGCTACTAGACCAGAGTATAGGTGGCTACAAGACAAACAAGTAGAACTTCCATTGGTGTACATGATCCATGTGGATATTGGTGGCCACCCACCTATTCCACTTGGACCCACACCATTGTTTCTTTCAGTTTTCCAGTTTCCTTAATTGTAGCACAATTTACTATTTTTAGCAGTTTTTCAAGTCCTGAACTTCTGGAGCCGTGTTGAGGCCCTAAACGACATTTTTTGGGCATGAATGCTCCTGTGAATATGAGTCGATTTTAGACTCGATATTCGCTGCCAGCAGTGTAGTCCTCAGATAGATATTTCTAGCAATGTATCATGTGCATAAAATGGAGATAGTATGCCAAAGTTACGACCCCAGGAAATTTATGTACCAATTTACCCCAACAGGGCCCATATTATGGAATTTCATCTCCTAGGGTTAGGCTTTTGGATGTTTAGGGTTTTCCATTGTTTCTTAATAATATATAGGCCTTCAAGCGTCATTGTAACATAGATTTCAGAGGCCAGTAGCTGCCACATATCTTCTCAGAGATAAGCTACCAATGCCCGAGCTATTTTATTTCCATTCTGTCTGTAAGCATATTTCAGTCATTTGTTGTTAATGAAATGAAGTTTTACTTCCGCTGCATTTCTGCGTTTATGTGTATTTATGTATTTCATTGTGTTCCTTCATAAATCTGGATCAATGGTATCAAAGCATTCTTCTCTCTCTTGATCCTTCTTTGCATGTCCCTAACGAGGTCGGGGTATAAGGAGTTAGGGCTCGATCTGGTTGAACCGTTGCAAGATCAGCCTTGCAAACCCTGACGGTCGCGAATGGGGGAAGAAAAGAAATATGAGGGAGCAGGAGATCCTATCAAATTATTTCTCGAGGAGGCCCTCGAGAAACAAAGGAACGCGATGATGGACAACTTTGCCCAAATCCTTCAACGACTTCCCACTGGCAACACATCTACATCCAACAGCCACTCTGGAAGCACCACTCCTTTTAAGGTACAAGTAAACTTTGGCATTCCCATATTTGAGGGCCAAATAGATGCAGATGTCGTTGATAGATGGTTGAATCTATTAGAAGGATATTTCTCGGTTCATGACTTTTTCGACCGAGAAAGGATTATTTTTTCACTCCTTAAAGCCTCCCCCCATGTCAAGGACTCATGGGAAACCTACTAGTAGCAACAGAGTGAGGGGGAATCCCTTCTGTTCTCAGTCGCACCCACTTGGAATTCTTTTCGAGACACCATCAAGGAACAATATTATCCTATGGGGAGCTATGAGGACAAATACATACAATGGACTACGTTGTGGCAGCAAAGGGACCAAGATGTGCATGAGCTATCGAATCTATTCCATACCCTATGCACAAAGTTGGGTATCAAATATTCAGAGAAACATTTGGTGTTAAAGTACTGTAGTTGTCTTCATAGATACATTCGGCAGGAAATGGAGTTCCTCGACATCTCCTCGCTTGGTGCGACATACCGGTATGCTGCCAAGATTGAGCAGAAGTTCAAACAGAAGAAGTGAGACTTTGGATCTGTGAATCAGAAGTAAGGGAAAGGTACCCCCAAACCACCGAACAAAGGACCAAGCCAAGGTGGGGTGGCCTAGGAAAACCCGCTAAAGCCGCAAGCAAAGAATGACACCATTAAGCCAAAAAAGGACACGGGGAAGTAGTGTGAGTTCCATAAGAGCTCCACTCACAACACAAGTGAGTGTCAAGCCAAGCAGTCCCTAGTAGCCGAGTTGAAAGATTTTGAATTGGATGCAGGCTCTGACTCTAAATCAAAACCCGACAAGGGGAATGACAGGGGGAAGCAGATTATTGATGCGGAGCCCAACGCCACCATTGCCACCACAAAGATCCAAAAGAAGGAGCTGGAATATCCAAAGGAGGCAGAGTGCCTCTTCCATTCCCATATGTGGGTAAAGGGTTACCCGTTGCAGTTCATTGTTGACAATGGGCGCTAGAAGAACCTCATCTCAGTAGAGGTTCTGAAACGACTGGGCTTGCCGACCACAACACACCCACAACCATACACCATCGGGTGGCTGCACCAAGGACAAGACCTCTGCGTCAACCAACAATGTCGCCTTCCCTACAACATCAAGCCCTTCACGGATGAGGTATTATCTGACATTGCCCCTCTTGATGTTTCAGATGTATTATTAGGCCAACCATACTTGTGGAAGCGACATGTTATGTATGAGTCCAGGCATCTTGTTTTTATTATTACTTTGGGCAATAATTTGTACAAGATACTAGAAATAGCACCACCTACAGCCATCTCTTTGGTTACTGCAAAAAGATCATTTCCAAATCCAAGAAATTTGTTTACATGATGATACACCCTCAGGGAAAGAAAAAGATTGTGGCCACAACCTCCAGATAGGTCCCCTCTGCACGACAACAGTATATGGATAAGGTCATGGAGGATTATGAGGACATCTTCACCTCCCCTGCAGGGGTGCCTCTACACTGCCAGGTCAAGCACCCCATCGATCTGACCCCAGGTGTGTCTCTACCCAATGGACCAATCTATCGATGCTCTGTTATGGAGAATGATGAAAACAAGAGGCAGATTCAAGAGCTATTGCAGAAAGGTCACATCCGGCCAAGTTCATCGCCCTGTGGGAGCTCGATCATGTTGGTGCAGAAGAAGAATGGGACTTGGAGACTCTGCATTGACTATCAGGAACTGAACAAGATCATTGTCCATAATAGGTACCCGATCCCACAGATTGATGACCTTCTAGACCAACTCAAGGGGGCGAAATATTTCAGCAAGATCGACTTGAAGTCTGGGTATCACTAGGTACCAATCAAACCCTCTGATGTGTGGAAGACTGCCTTCAAATCCAAGGAGGTACTTTTCGAATGGTTGGTCATGCCTTTCGGGTTGACGAATTCCCCTGCAACCTTCATGAGACTAATGGAAAACATATTGCAACCATTCACCAACTCATTTGTAGTGGTGTAATTGGATGACATTCTGATCTTCAACCAGACTTGGGAAGAGCACCTCCACCACATCCGACAGGTCCTCTAAACATTGTGGCAACACAAGTTGTGTGCCAATTTGGAGAAGTGCACTTTTGGCATGACCCAGGTTTAGTATCTAGGATACATTATTGATGAGTGGGGGGTGCATGTGGATCCAGCCAAGATCCAAGTCATTCGATATTGGCTAGCCCCAACCACCCTAATAGATCTCCACATATTTTTGGGTATTTCGCGTGTTGGGATTCTCTCATATCACTTGGCCCTTGAGTCAAGTCACCAAGGGGGGATCGAAAGAAAAAATGTTTTGGTATGAATCTCAACAGAAGGCGTTCGACGATTTGAAGCATCACCTCTGCTCTTCACCAGTGCTCACATTACCAGACTTGCAACAACCATTTGAGATCAAGATAGATGCCTTCGACTATGCTATTGGGGCAGTCCTTACTCAATAGGGGCATCTAGTGGCATATCACAGTGAGACACTTTCTGACATAGTATGAAAGTATCCCACTTATGAAAAAGATATGTATTCCATTGTGCAGGCTTGCCGACAATGGAATGATTACATTTTGGGAAAGGAAACAGTCATCCACACAGATGACCGACCCTTGCGGTTCATATAGACACAAGAAAAGTTGCAGAACGATCGCGATCAGAAGTGGCCCACATACCTACAACAGTTTCACTTGAACATTAAGTGCAATAAAGGAAGTACCAATAATGTTGTAGACTACCTCAGTCGACCCCCTATCATGGAGATAACCATGGTACTCAACTCTTGTGGGCACACGACTTTTGATTGGCTGCTTCTCTACAAAAGTGATCCAGAATTTGACCACACATACAATACGCTCTTAGAGGGTAAGAAAGTTCCTAATTTTCACCTCTAGGATGCCCTACTATGTCACCTGGGACACCTTTGTGTTCCTTCAAGCGAGCATGCCAAGATTATTTGGGAGGCTCACTACAGTCGGGTCGCTAGGCATTTCGGGGTTGAGAAAACCATGGCAGTACTGCAAAAGTATTTCTATTGGCCGAAGCTTCAACAGGTTGTTGGGAAGTACATCAAGTCCTGCACTGCTTGTGCCATTGCCAAACCAACCATCAAGAAGAAAGGCCTCTATAATTCGTTGCCTACCCCTATTCGACCTTGGGAATCCATCTCCATGGATTACATGTCGGGCCTTCCTTCTACTAATCATGGCAATGATTATTTTTTTTTGGTCATCGATAGATTCTCAAAGATGTCCATTATGATGGATTGCAAGAAGAATATCACAGCAGAAGCCACTACTAAACTCTTTTTTGAATGAGTGTGGGTACACTTTGGGATCCCATAGTCTATCATCTTATATCGGGACAACAGGTCCTCGGTACATTTTGGTCTAGCCTCTGGTCGATGTTGGACACCAAGCTCACCAAGTCCACAGCTTTCCATCTGCAAACTAATGGCTAGACAAAGGTCATCAATCGGATGATTGTACACATTATGCGCATGTACAACTCAAAGCATATATGCAAATGGGATGAGAGCCTCCCCTATGTACAACATAGCTACAATTGATCTTCATAGCTCAACCAACTACATCCCCTTTCAGGTGGGCTTGGGATTCCATCCACTACGTCCCATTGACATAGCCATGCCATTTGTGGCTACTCGAGAAAATTTAACCCATGTCCATTCTAAGGCTGACAAGGAAAACAGCTTCATTGAGTGCATTCAACACATCCACCAATAGGTTCATGACATCTTGGACAGATCCAATGCTAAGTACAAGTAGCGACATGATCAACATTGGGTGCCACACAACTTCCAGGTGGGTGACAAAGTGTGGCTACATTTGCAAAAGGAGTGCCTCGTTGGACCCTACCGCAAGATTTTCCCACTTTGATATGGGCCATACACAATCACCAAGGTTGTAGAGGACAATTCCTTTGATCTCAGTATTCCACCATTCCTTGGTCTGCACCTAGTGTTCAATGTGGACCACCTTCAGCCCTACTTTCCACCTCTACTGGATACATCTGACATGGCAGAACAACTCACACCAACATAGTTAAACCCAAATTGCATGGGACAAGCCACCAATGATCGGATTATGGAAACACATATCAAGAACACCCTCCAACAGAGGATCCAACTATATCGAGTTGTCAAAGCAGGCCAACTCCTTCACCGGGGCAAGTGGCTCACCGGGGACCAAGTTCAGCAGAAGTTTCCTCATCTCATGGAGTAACTCAACGCAATGGGGACCATTGCTTCCTAAGGGTGGAGGAATGATCCAGGTGGATATTGGTGGCCACCCGCCTATTCCACTTGGACCCACACCATTGTTTCTTTTAGTTTTTCAATTTCCTTAATTGTAGCACAATTTACTATTTTTAGCAGTTTTTCGGGTCCTGAACTTTCGAAGCCGTTTTGAGGCCCTAAACGACGTTTTTTGGGCATGAATGCTTCGGCGAATATGAGTCTATTATGAGCTCGATATTCATTATCAATAGTGTATTCCTCATATATATATTTCTAATGATGTATCATGTGCATCAAACAAAGATAGTATGCCAAAGTTACGACCCCGGGAAATTGATGTACCAATTTACCCCAACGGGGCCCATATTCTGGTGTTTCATCTCCTAGGGTTAGGTTTTTGGATATTTAGGGTTTTCCATTGTTTCTCAATAATATATAGGCCTTCGAGCCTCATTGTAACATATATTTAGAGGCTAGTAGCCACCACATATCTTCTCAAAGATAAGCTACCAGCGCTCGATCTATTTTATTTACATTTTGTCTGTAAGCATATTTCAGTCATTTGTTGTTAATGAAATGAATTTTTACTTCCATTGCATTTTTTCATTTAAGTGTATTTATGTATTTCATTGTGTTCCTACATAAATCTAGATCAGTACACTCTCAGGTACACACTTGTGTGTATATATATATTATATACATGATTGTCATAAGGGTATTTGCAGGAGGAAGGAATTCCTAGTGCAAATCATGGACCCATAGAAGTCTCAGTGCATTCAGAAGAACAACACACTGGAAGTGAAGACTCCAGGTTTGATTTTTTTTATCATGACTATAACCTACATTTCTAAGGTTGCTACATTACAAGTAGGTGTTGTAGTTGTGACAACAATCCTTAAAATGTTTTGATTCTAGAGATGTACTCATGAATCTCCACTAGGAAATATTCTTGTCTTGTTTCCTTTCAGTTTTTTTCTTGTTCCAGGCAGGTTAACAACAAAGGAAGATGCTTATCCTTCAGTCTTTAGAGGGAGTCACTTGACTCAGAAGGAGTCAAACTAATTGAGGAAGAGAGGCATTATCTTCTTCCTCTTCAATAGTCTAGAGGGAGATATCCATTGATACAATTGATATTACCAAAGACTTTGCAATAAGACATAAAATGCCTATCTAGGCTTGACAAACTATGAAAGAGGCAGAAAGACATGCAACTGATGGAAGTGTCGAGAAATACAAAACGAGACTTATAGCCAGAGGATACTCACAAGCAGAGGGAGTGAACTATGATGAGACATTTTGATCCAGTAGCCCGATGTACACCCATCTATACTACCATCCATGAGTTGGAAACTACATCAGATAAATGGATTCTTAATGAGTTTGGGGTTTCAACAAGAGTATTGCTGATCCAAACCGATACTATTACATTGTTGGTGATGAGAGTCTGATTTTGATGACTTATTCAAGAAGTCTTGTTGTTGGATACAAGCAAGCCTCAACTTTTGAATTTGATATGAAGGATCTGGATATGATGCACCACTTCTTGGGACAATAAGTATGACAGAGGTCCAATGAGACTTTTCCTAATTCAAGGAAAATATACATTGGAGATATTAAAAGAAGTTCAGTATTATAGAATGCAAATCCATGTCTACACCGATGGTGATGGATTTGATGAAAAATAAATGATGATGATTCGGATGAGATTGATCCACAACTTATTGGATCATTGATGTATCTGGTTAACACTAGACTTGATATATGCTATGCAACAAATGTTCTTAGTCAATCCATTAGTCAGCTGAGATAGACTCATTGGATAGTAGTAAAGAATGTATTGAGATATATACGAGGCACAGTTGGATATGGCCTGAGATATGCCTCTAGTGAGAACTTGATTTTGTAGGGATATGTCGATATAGATTAATCGGAGAGTACATTGGACCGGAAGAGAACATCTGATTGTTGTTTTATCATGAAGTTTTCCATGATCTCCTAGTGCAACAGGAAACAAGGCTCTGTGTTCTTGAGTACCATAGAAGAAGAGTATATAGCATTGAGGTGCGAAGCAGTGTGGCTTCACAATCTTCTGATAGATTTACTTGATCATGAGATGGATTCCATGATGATAACCATAGTTGTGTGTAAATCTCTTTGAGAACTCAATGTTTCATAATAGATCGAAACACGTTGAGATAAAATATCATTATATCATAGACACGATACAGAGAAAAAAATTACACATGTTGTGCCTTCCTACACATGAGCAAATTGCATACATCTTCACCAAATTAGATTGGTGAAGAATACCTCCCTAGTTGAGAGGGAGTGTTGATGACTACAACCAAGACAAAGTTTGAAGTACTTCCATGTGAGACTTGTCCTGATGAAGAATGCCTCCCTAACTGAGATGGAATGTTGATTATTACAACTGCGTGAGACATTATCCAGGACATAGACTGATTGAGTCGACTTGAGAGAGAGCCCCTGAGATGGGTGTGTGGTTCCTATCTAAGACAGAGTTGGAATGTAGAGATGACCTCCTCCTTATAGAGAGTTGAGAAGAAATCTAGATGATTCTCCTATGTAACACAATGAGAAAGGAGATCTATTGAGTTGGATATTCCTATGGCTGAGCACAAGGTGACCGTGTGAATCCCCATACAGATGGTTGCATCATCATGAGACAAAGATGAAGACGATGTATTAGCCTCCTCTAAGCAGAGAGTTGAGATGATGAACTCCAAATGACTCTCATGTGTAATTCAGTGGGAAAGAAGATCTGTTGAGTGGACATGTCTGTGGATGAGCACAGGTGAATGTGATCCTAGTGGATGAACACTAGTGAGTGTGGTTCTCCTATGTGACATAGTGAGATAGAGATATGGACATCCCTATGGATGTGCCCCTAGTGGTTGAGCACTAGTGGGTGTATGAGACTCCTTCGTATATTTTTCAAGAGTCAGACTTACTTGTAACCCTAATTGTTATGTAAAGGGTACAAGTCAACTCCACCTTAATGTAAAAGATAATTAATAGATAACTAATATAAAAGCTAATTAATATGGTAATTATTAATTATATTTTGAGTTATTGAGGTCATCCCTATTGTGCCAATAGACACATCATTTGATGTGACAAGTCTTTTATAAATAAAGGTGAATCCCCATTGAGGAAACACACTTACCATTGTGTCATCTCATGATTTCAGAAGTTGTGTTCTGAAATTATGAGAATTACAACACCCTCTTGTGTGCTAGGTTTGGTGATGGTGTGGGAGGTCTTTCTCTTGAGGAATATAACAAATGATTGGCTGGGTTTTATTCCCTTATTGAGAGGGGTTTCCCAAGATACTTCGTGTTTTCTTGTGCATGGTTATTCTTCTTTTGATCTTGGTTTAATACAATATTTATGGTTCAAGTAATAGTTAAACAAAAAATTTAAAGAGAATGCATGAACTATAGCTCATTGAAAACTCAACACAAGCATAATTGCTCCCATCAGTCATTCATATTGTCTTTCAAACCTAATAGTTGTTATGAATAAACTAGTGAGATCCACTTATGTTTTTATTTTAGATATCTTAATAAAGTCAATATAAAGGATAGTTACCCATTGCCAAACATGGAAATGCTTCTTCAACAAGACACAAGATTTTCATTAATGTCAATGTTAGATGGGTATTCAGGATACAATCAGGTTATTGTAGCAGAGTCTTGGGTATGTGTTATATTCTTTGTGCAACTAGATATCGTGTCTCCTATGTTGTGGCGGGTGCATAGGGGGCTTTGGGGGAAACGCCCCCAAGAATTATTTTTTTCATCGAGAAACGTGTCGCATTTTTGCCTCTTTTTTCATGTTGCCTTAATTTTCGTGTTCATTATTGAGCGATTTTTTGGCACATGGTTTTTTTCAATGGTTTTCTGTTTTTGGTTAAGGAATTAGGGTTCTTGATTAATCCAGGTCATTGGGTTAGGTTTTTGGATGTCGATGGCTCCTATATGTATATTGTATTGTAAACAATGTATCATAATGAATGAATATAGAATATGTTGGTTTTCCAGGGGAAAAATCTCTGTGTAATGTGTGTATTTGTCATTGTATATTTTGTTGAAATATTGTAACTACAAAGAGTATTCTATTTATTACTGAGTCGGTATTAATTAGATCAATCCCCTTTTGTGGATTGATCATGTCGGGCATTGTAAATTACCAAATCCCCTTTTGTGGATTGGTCAAGCCCTAATTATAACATGCTACTTGAGAAGTCAACCCTTAGGGGTAATTAAAGTGGCTTTGGCCACTAGTTGAACAATTCATCCCTTCCTAGTGAAGAGACACCACTCTAGCGCTCCTCAACTAGTATAAATAAGAGAGGATAGCACCTCACTTGATCACTCACTCAAGTCACTCACTCAGTGTGCAATCTTGGATATTTCTGAAGTTGGGATAAGGAGGAGAGAGAGGTGCATTGCTCAGTCTTGGATATTCTCTAGTGTTTTGGGTTATTGTCTTGGCATTGTATTGGTTATTTATATTAAGGAAGTTATTGCTGGGTTTTCTCCCCCATGAGGGTTTCTGAGGATAAATGTTGTGTATCTTGTGATTGTATTTCTCTCAGTGATCCTACCTATGATATGGTTATCTAGTAAATTGAAAAGAAACTTAATAATAGCTCAAAACTTAACATGGTGTCAAAGCTAAGCTGAAGAGACCACCTTTCACTGGATAAGAAAAAATGTCATTGTTGTTGTACAAGAAAATTAGGGATTTTTATTGGAAAATATTTTTTGCCTAAAAACCATCTTGAAAAGTGCTCCCTACCCTAGTGAATCTTTTCTTAGCTTAAGCGCACCTTTTCAGTGGACAGAGCCTCTGAAAAGTCAAACCCTAGTTTTGACTGGTACTAGAAAACCAGAAAACTAGAAGTACCAGAAAACCATAAAGCCATAAAAACCAAGAAACTAGAAACAATAACAGAAGTACATGTCCAGATTTCCACAGGTCAAGTTTCAAGGGGGAAAACTTGAAAATTTTGAAATCTAACAGCTCTAGCAAACTTGCCTCAGCCTAGTGCATCTAGTCCCTAGATCAGAATTTCAAAATTTGAATTTTGGAAACTTAGGGTTTCCTCATGAAACCCTAAGTTGCAATTGCAGTTGTAGTTTCAAAATCAAGTACAATATCAGTTGCAGTATCAGTTGAAGTATCAGCTGCAGTACTAGTTGCAATCACCCTTAAAGTTTTTAAAGGTTTGGTATTTATTTCCACTGCTACCGGATGGTATGTACTTACATATGTTTAAATTGTTAAGATTTAAAGGGTATTTGCAGGAGAAGAGATCTATTGCCATAGATCTAGAAGGATCTCAGATCCAACACATTCATAGGAATAATGCACCCCAAGTTTGATTATTTTGATTTCCATCTATTTGTTATAACATTATTTTGACCTCATGAACCTCTAGGTTATATGTTGAAATCATACTAACCATTGGTCAAAATTATCAAGGTTGATTATAATTGAGTTTATAGAGTTTATTCTCTAACTTATATTTTTGTCAAGATAACATATTGTCTTAGTATAGAAGACAAGTTGAAGAAAGAATTTGTCATCTTGAGTGAAGGAGACTTGAAAGAAAAGAAACACACTCATTCTTGAGGACAAAACTTCAGGTTCCAAGTTTGACCGATTAAGTTGATAAGATTCAAACTTGCACATGTCAAGTTTGATAGCTACCTCATAGTTGAGATAGAATACTTGGTAGCATGTGAACATATTGAAATGAACGCTTATTGTGATCATGCACGAGATATAACTAGCATCTCCTCTAGGAGAAACTTCTTGGTTTATCTCCAAGTTACCATGAAGGAATGAGTATTCACAACACTAGAAGAGTTTTGCTCTCATTATTGTATTTCTTAATTTTAACCCTTGTTGCAGGCAGGTCATAAGTAATAGTTCTAAAGGAGCTACTATGGTAATTGTTCTTTCTTTTGCTTCATTATCATTATAAAGAGTATTATTATTTTCTGTTGTTTCCCCCTTATTGTTCTTGTTCCGGGAAGCTCACAGGTGCCCTAAGGAAACTACAGTGAAGGTTGTAGGAGGCAACATATTAAAATGAGACATGAAGTAGACTAACCAAGTCGTGTACATGACGGGATACATCCATGTACCAAAGAAGATGAATAAGAAGCTATTTTTTGAGATCCAGAGTATCTCATATGGAGATTGATTATAAGGAGCAGAAGGCTCCAAAGATGACCAAACATGAGAACATAACTCACATAAAACTTGCTCAAAGGATAATCAAGCCAACTTGATGGGAAGTAAAACTCGGTTGAAGTATGACTCAACCTTTCATATTTAGACTTTGTATTCAACACCAAGTATACCCTGTAAGAGATGATGAAGTCCTTGTAGACTCAGAAGAAATCAAGAGTAAGCATGATCTCAAAAAGGATCAGATGAAGAGAAAATTTCCAGGACTGGGAGACTGATGCCATGAGAAGACTAGATCATAGCTTCAAAAACTTCTAGAAGATATGAAATCTTCTGGGTAGATTCCCTTATTTCAGTGAAAGAGAAGAAAGCCAATCAAAAAGACAAAGATATGGATTTTTCCATGAGACTAGAAGAGAAGTCAATATTGACTTCCAAGATTGATCTAAAAAGATAAAGCATGTTGCATGTGTACAAAGTATAATGTGTGTCTAGAGGATTCTCCCAGCAAGAGGGAAAATACTATGACAAGACACTTGGTCCAGTAACTGAAGAAATAGTTCCAATTTTCATGAAGACAACCACAACCACCATGATTCGGATATAGTATGAGATTCAGGGGGAGCAATCCCTATATTTGAGAGTGAGTTATCTCCAGTGCCAGTTGGTGCAATACATTGGTCAAGAGATGGAGACATGAAAACATTATCATATAGAGTTACCTCGATGAAACAAGAAGAGATACTTTCAGTGTCAAACACTCTCAGTCTCAAATGAAGTTGTTGTCGTGATAGAGTGGAAGAGTTTCTCTCATATTTCAGCAGCCACGGTGAGAATCAAGCAAGTCATTCTTAGGTTCAGAGAAGTTGCAGGTGCAGAGTCCCAGTTCCAGAAGGAACAATTGCATAAAGAGGAGAGGACATACTCTCAGGCAGTGAGATAGATAGTGCTTTGCAAAAAGCACATAGAGATAACACATTGTGCAGATTGAGTTGTAGCTGAGCAATTGTACCAAGTTGGTACAAAGTGATGTGAAAAATTGATTTGAATTTAAAGATAGAAAGACATGTGTTTGCAAGTTGAAGAAGGATCGGTATGGATTGAAGTAAGCTTCTAGATCTTGGTTTGGAAGAATTGATAGTTTCCTGACGAGCTTGGACTTTACCAAGAGTAAAGATGATTCTAACCTTTACTTCAAGGTTATGAATGATGAGCCAGTTATATTATTGTTGTATGTGGATGAATTATTCTTAACTAGAGAATAAAATCACATCACTGATTGTAAGAAGAAGCTCGTTGAGAATTTGAGATGAAATACCTAGGTCTGATGCATTATTACTTAGGTCTTGAAGTTTGGAAGAGCCTAAAGAAGATCTTCCTTAACCAAGGGAAGTATGCAGTTGAAATAATAAATAGGTTTGACATATTGGAATGTAAATCCATGAACACACCCATGGAAATGATGTTGAAGCTCCTGGTTGATACCTCGTCATAATTGGTTGATGCTACTCTGTACAGACATATTATTGGTTCAGTGATGTATCTAACGAATACCAGGAAGATATATGTTTTTCCTTGAGTCAGTATCTGGTAGAACCCAGACGTGTTCACCTTGATGATGCAAAACATGTGATGAGATACCTTAAGGGTATGTTCGATTTGTTCCCTATTGTAATAGAGATCATGACTTCAGATTGTATGGATATACTGATTCAGATTGAGTTGGAAGTGTTTCTAATAGAAAGAGCACTTCAAGATGTTGTTTCAGTCTGAGGTTAGCCATGACTTCATGGCAGAGTAGGAAGCAATCTAGTATTGATCTCAACATGCTAGAAGCAGAATACATTGCAGCATGTTCCACAAGTTGTGAAGCCATATGGCTTCAGATGTTATTGACAAATCTATTTGATCTGGAGATGGAAGCCACTATGATCCTATGTGATAACTAAAGTTGTATAAATATTATTTGTTCCATGATGAATCAAAGCACATAGAGATCCAGTATCACTTCATTCATGATATGATGCAGAGGGGAGCTTTAAAGCTCCAATACGTTGGCACAGATGATCAGGTTGCATACCAAGCCACTATCTCATGTAAATTTTAAATACTTTCGAGACAAGTTTGGTATAGTCTAAAAGGACCTCCCTCGAAAGGGGGAGTAGTGTTGATGATACTATGGTATCCTGACCAATAGCGGGTAGATCAGTTATGATTTTATATCCTAGGGGATTGATCATCCCTGGACAGATCCCGAAGGTCTGTAAGGATGGGCTATCAGAGTACTTGTGCATGTATATGTTAGCTTTGGTCAGTAGTGGTAGCTCCATTAGGATTTTATATCCTAGGCAATCTTTTGATTCCTGTGCAGATCCTTTGGGTCTGTCAGAGTACCACGTGGTAGCTCCGTTAGGATTTTATATCCTAGGGAATATTTTGATTCTTGGGAAGATCCTTTTGGATCTGTCAGAGTACCAAAAAATGTTGTTGAACCTACCTCATTCTGTTGCATATGATGTTGATGTTGTTCTAGCCTCGTGTTGATGATTTCCAGCCTCGTGCTGATGTTGATGTTGTTCCAGCCTCGTGTTGATGATTTCCAGCCTCATGTTGTGATGATGATGTTGTTGATGATGAAGTATTAGCCTCATGTCGATGATGTTGTTGATGATGTTGTATCAGCCTCATGTTGTTGTTGATGTTGTATCAGCCTCGTGTTCTTGTTGATTATGTATCAGCCTTTTTGTTGTTGATGATGATGTACCAGCCTCGTGTTGGTGATATTTTCATGCTATTAATGTTGATAATTCAACTCCTTGTTGAAGATGATTATGATGATGCCACTTCAACTTCTCACTGAAGATGATGATGATGATGCCACTTCATCTTCTTGCTAAAGATGATGATGATTCCACTTTATCTTCTTGTTGAAGATGATGATGATGCTACTTCAACTTCTTGCTGAAGATGATGATTCTACTTCAGCATCTTACTGAAGATGGCGGTGATAATGCTACTTCAACTTCTTGTTGAAAATGATATTACTTTAGCCTCATGCTAAATATAATGATGATGTTACTCTAGCCTCATGCTAATGAGGATGATGATGATACTCCAGCTCCATGCTGTGAACGATGATGAAGAGAAAAACTTATGATGATTTATAGATGTGCTAGTCAGTGTTCCAGATGTTGTTGATGTTGTTTCCCTCTCTCTTTCTCTCTTGATGATGTTGTATTGAGTTGTGTCTATAGAATACCCTTCTTGTTAAGGGGGAGTGTTGAAATATTGTAACTGCAAAGAGTATTCTATTTATTACTGAGTCAGTATTAATTAGATCAATCCCCTTTTGTGGATTGATCATGTCAGGCATTGTAAATGACCAAATCCCCTTTTGTGGATTGGTCAAAGCCTAATTATAACATGTTTTTTAATAAGTTTTCCCCTAGGGATAATTAAAGTGGCTTTAGCCACTAGTTTAACAAGTCGGCCCTGCCTAGTGAAGAGACACCACTCTAGTGCTCCTCAACTAGTATAAATAAGAGAGGCTAGCACCTCATTTTCTCACTCACTCAGTGTGCAATATTGGAGATTTCTAAAGTTAGGAGAAGGAGGAGAGAGAGGCGCATTGCTCAGTCTTGGATATTCTCTAGTTTTTTGGGTTATTGTCTTGGCATTGTATTGGCTATCTATATTAAGGAAGTTTTTGTTGGGTTTTCTCCCCCATGAGGATTTCCCAGGATAAATGTCATGTATATTGTGATTGTGTTTCTCTCAGTGATCCTACCTATGTTATGGTTATCTAGTAAATTGAAAATAAACTTAATAATATCTCAAAACTTAACATATTTTATGTTCTTTTATTGAAAATATGTTTACAGTAAAATATTGTACAAGGTTAAAATCTACATTTGGTATTAGAGCTTTGTTGGTTTCAAGGGGATGCCTTTGTGGTCAAGGGTTTGTCTCGGGACTTTGATAAGCCTTATTACAGTGGGAGATCTGTGGTATTGATTTTTCAGGTGAAAAGAAATGGCGAGCAGTTCGAAAACAAAGATCAAGAAGTTTAATGGGAAAAAATTTGAGCAGTGGAAGCTCAAGATGGAAGATCTGTTAGTGGACAAAGATCAGTGGATTTTGGTGGATCCATGTACTGCACCTACAGGAATTTCAGCATATGACTGGAAAAAGTTGGATCAACAGGTGAAGAGAACAATCCTACTGTGTCTCTCAGATTCAATATTATTGAATGTGTTATAGAAAGCTACAACCAAGGATTTATAGGATAAGTCGGGGAACTTGTATCAGTCTAAATCCCTAGTAAATAAACTATTCTTAAGAAAGAAGTTGTATAACCTAAGGATGGGAGATGGAGACTCGATGGCAGAGCATTTGAATGCCTTCAATATTGTGGTAAGTCAATTAGTATCTATTGAGATTAAAATTTCAGATGGAGATAAGTGTATCAGTTTACTTTTCTCTTTACCAGACTCATGGGATAGTCTCAATGTGGCCATAGGTAGTAATACAACTTCCTTGAAGTTTGATGAAGTGGTCTCATCCTTTTTGTCGGAGGATATGAGATGAAATAACATGGAAGGACAAAGCACAAAAGCATTATTTGCAAGAGGATGCTCCCAAGAAATAAATAGATCCAAGTAATCAAGTGGAAGATCTAAGTCTAAGGTTAGATCTAAATCTCCCAGAAATTTTGTAAAGGTATGCTAGAGATGTGGAAAAAAAGGGCACTACAAGAAGCAGTGTATATCCAAAGTTGAGAAAAACAAGGGATCTAAAGAAGTTCCTTCTACAGAAGAAAATACCTCCAAGGAAGAAGGAGGGTATGTGTACTTGGATTCTTCAATCACACATGCAGATCATGAGGCATGGTTGGTTGACTTAGGTGCATCTTTCCATATGACTCCCCATAAGGAGTGGTTCTGTGAATATGAAAGGTATGATGGAGGTAATGTTTTCCTAGGTGATGACTCGACAACCAGAATCATAGGACAGGGAAAATTCAAGTTGAGGGTCATATATGGAAGGATTAGAACACTACCTGGTGTTCTACACATCCCAGGTTTGGCCAAAAATTTAATTTTTGTAAGAAAAATGGATGATGCAGGGGTAAAAACAATATATGAAAAGGAATCCTGCAGGATGGTTTGAGGAGAAATGGTGTTGTTTAAGGGAGTTTAGTTTGGAACTCTATATAAGCTGCAAGGAAGCACTATTAGTGATGGGTGTAATATTTCCATTGTTCCTGATATTGGAGTTGAAGAAGAAATAACTCGCACAATCTCTGGAGAAAAGGTTATGCCGTGGCATCAAATACTGGGGCATATTAGAGAGAAGGGTCTTCAACTACTACATGATAAAGGTATGGTTGAAGGTATATCTAACTACTCTATGGATTTTGATTTCTGTGAACATTGTGTATATGGGAAGGAGAATCGGGTAAGATTCCCCTTTGGTGCAACGAGGGCAGAAGGAATTTTACAGCTAGTTCACAGTGATGTGTTTGGACCCGTGTCAGTTCCATCATTGGGAAAATATGTGTACTATGTCTCATTTATAGATGACTTCTCGAGGAATACTTGGATATATTTCCTCATGAAGAAATCTGAAGTCTTTGATAGGTGTAACGAGTTTAAGGCACTTGTTGAGAATCAAACAGAGAAAAGAATTAAGGTGTTGAGGATAGATAATTGAAGAGAGTTATGAAGGAATGAATTTGAATATTTCTGTAAGAAGTGCAGTATAGAAAGGTAGAAGAATACTCCATATACACCTCAACAGAATGGAGTTGCAGAAAGGATGAATAGGACGTTGATGGAAAAAGCAAGGTGCATGTTTAGTGGTGTCGGGTTAGGGCAAGAATTTTTGGCAGAGGCAGTGGGTATTGCATGTTACCTAGTCAATAGATCACCCTCATCAACGTTGGATGACAAGACTCCACAAGAGGTATGGACTGGTAAGAAATCTTCTCTCACACATCTCAAGGTATTTGGATGTGAGGCCTATGTTCATGTTCCAAAGGAAAATAAGAGTAAGCTAGATAAGAAGGGTGGAAAGTGTATCTTTATTGGGAATAAAGATAGTCTCAAAGGTTATAAGCTTTGGAACCTAGAAACTAGGAAGGTTGTGTATAGTTGAGATGTAGTATTTAGAGAAATGAAGGATGTTGTTAAACAGGAAGTCCTACCAAGTAAGGAAGAACCGGATAAAATAGAGTTTGTTTTAAAGGATGATGAATTAGACTCTACAGAAGAAAAAGAATAAGAAGAAGAAGATCCTCATACTCCCATATTGAGGAGATCGGTTCGAGAAAGAAGGCTACCAGAAAGGTATACTCCATCTTATTTCCATTCAAAATTTTCTTTGTATATTACCAATGATGATCCTATAATTGTCAAGGAGAAAGTGGTTTCAAAGGATGGAAATCTCTGGAAAAAAAGACATGGATGAAGAAATGGAAGCCTTGGATAAGAATGAGGCTTGGGATCTAGTGGAGTTTATGACTAGAAGAAATCCCATTGGCAGCAAATGGATATTTAAAAAGAATTTGAATGCAGAAGGAAAAGTGGATAAATACAAAGCTCGGTTAGTAGCAAAGGGTTATTCCTAGGTTGAGGGAATTGATTTTGGTTAGATTTGTTCTCTGATTACCAAGTTAACTTCTATAATATTTATGTCATCTATTGTTGCTTCATTTGATTTTGAAGTAGAATAGATGGATGTGAAGACATCATTCCTACATGGGGATCTGGAAGAAGAAATCTATATGAAGCAGCCAGAAGACTTTGTTGTGAAGGGAAAGAAGGAGCTGGTATGCAAGCTGAAAAATTCCCTGTATGGTTTAAAATAATCACCAAAGATGTGGTATCAAAATTTTGATACTTATATGCTAGGCCTTGGCTTCACAAGAAGCAAAGAGGATCACTGTGTGTATTTTAAATTAATTGATGATCATTTGATTTATTTGGTCTTGTATGTGGATGACATGTTGTTGATAGGAAACAACAAAGAGATTATCTAGGATGTGAAAACTCAGTTGTCCTCTAAATTTGACATGAAGGATATCGGTGCTTCAAATTTCATTTTGGGCATGGAAATTAAAAGAGATTGGAAAAAGAGGAAACTCTGGTTAAATCGGAGAAAATATGTCGAGACAATATTGCAAAGGTTTAATATGCAGGAATGTAAACTGGTGAAGGTCCCTATTCATGTTGGTGTAAAGTTATCTATGGATCAGTGTCCCAAGACACATGAATAAGAGGAGGACATGTATCATGTTCCATAAGCGAGTGTAGTTGGCAGTTTGATGTGTGTAATGGTTTGTACTAGACTAGACATTGCACATACAATGGGAGTTTTGAGCAGGTATATGTCAAAACCAGGGAAGGAGAATTGGACAACAGTAAAAAGGGTTTTCAGGTATTTGCATGTCACTGGTAGATATGGATTGTGCTACCAAGGAACACCAGGATTGGACAGAGTGTTGGACATACATGGCTTTGTGGATGCAAAATGGGCTGGAGATATGGATCATAGGAGATCTACTAGTGGGTATGTGTTTAACCTGTTTGGAGTAGAAATCAGTTGGATGATCAAAAGATAGGTTGTAGTGGCACGTTCAACTACATAAGTTGAATACATGGAAACCACTCATGCAATTAAGGAATTAGTATGGTTACAAAGATTGTGTTCAGGTATTGGGTTGGTACAACAAGATGTAAGGATAGATTGTGACAGTCAAAGTGCAATGTTTTTGGCGAAGAACCTGACTTATCATTCAAAGACAAAGAATATTGATATTTAATATCAATTTGTGAGAGACATGGTTGAAGAAAAGAAAGTGTTTTTGATCAAGGTGGACACTTTGAAGAATGTTACAGATTCATTAAAAAAATATGTGAGCAATGAGAAGTTCTCTTGGTGTAGAGGATCCATGTGAATTGTTGACTATGTAACCCTGTAACCCCCTATATGCAAAGAAAACAACAAGTGGGAGAATGTTGGGTATGTGTTATATTATTTGCACGAATAGCTATAGTGCCATCTATGTTGTGTCAGACGCACAAGGGGGTTTGAGGGGGGGGGGTTCTAGGCCCCACCTTCGGGGGTTGCAGGGTGTTCAAGGGCAGCGCCCCTTATAATTTTGTTTCCTCCTCGGGAAACGTGTCACATTTTTACCTAATTTTTCATGTCGCCTCAATTTTCATGTTCATTAATGGGTGGCTTTTTCAGCACATGGTTTTTGCCGATGGTTTTCTATTTTCGGTTAAGGAATTAGGGTTGCTGACTAATCCAGGTCATTGGGTTAGGGTTTTGGATGTCGCTAGATCCTATATGTAGCTCCTATATGTATATTGTATTTTAAACAATGTATCACAATGAATGAATATAGAATATTTTGGTTTTCCCGGTTTGGATTTCAAGGGAAAATCTCTGTGTAATGCGTGTATTTTCCATTGTATATTTTATGTTCTTTTATTGAAAATTTATTTGCAGTAAAATATTCTACAAGGTTAAAATCTACATAGAGGAGGATAGGCCAAAAACAACATTTGTAACCCCTTGGAGCACATATGCCTATATCAGAATGTTAGTCAAATTAAAAAATGCATGTTCGACCTTCTTGAGAGCCATGGATGATGTTTTTAAAGATTTCATAGGAAAATTCATGGCTAATTATCAAGACGACTTAACTTTATACTCAAAATTAAGAGAGATACGCCTCACACATATTAAACAGATATTTGAGAAGTGTAGAATATATGGAATTTCATTAAATCCAAAGAAATGTTTATTTTTGTAATAGAAGGAAAGTTGTTAGGTCATGTTGTGAGTAAGAAAAGGGTATACATAGATCCTGAAAGAATAAAAGCGATAAACAATATGAACCCCTCAACCTCAAAAAGGGGAGTGCAATACTTCTTTGGGAAGATTAATTTTGTAAGAAGGTTTGTCCCTGACTATGCTTCCATTGTTAAACCAATCAACAAACTACAAAAGAAATACCAAGAATTTGAATGGACACCAAAAATTCAAAGAGCATTCATAGAAATTAAACTTTCCATTACTACTGCTCCAGTCCTTGTGAGTCCTGATTTTGATAAAGAATTCATATTGTATTCATTTGCCTCAGATGAAACCATTTCTTCGATTCTCACCCCAAAAAAATAGAAACAAGAAGAGTTGGCAATTGCTTTTATGAGAAAACGTTACATAATTATGAATTGAATTATTCACCTATTGAAAAACAAGCTCTTTCACTTGTAAAGGCAATTGCCCATTTGAGGACTATATTATTTCAAATCATGTTATTTCTTTTGTTCCACATTTTCCAATTAAGATGTTTTTGAAACAACAACTCAAATAAGGAAGATGGGCTAATTGGTTGGACAAGCTTCAAGAATATGACATACAAATTAAACCATTAAAGGTTGTTAGAGGACAAGGTTTATGTAAATACATGATAGGAATTGAAGTTGTAAATACTTCTTCTACTTATGGATTTAATATTGTAATTAAATAAAAAAGTTTGGAGAACTCTGAATGGTATAGGAATATCATTTTCTATTTGAAATTAGGCCAATTCCCATAGAAATGTCTTCAAAGGAAAGAATAACTTTGAAAATGAAAACGAACAATTATGTTCTAGTGTCAGGAGTATTATTCAAGAGAAATCTTGATGGTATATTATTAAGATGTTTGGATCATATTGAATCCGTAAAAGTAATACACGAATCCCACCAAGGAATTTGAGGAGGACACTTTTCACCAGTGGTGACAACCCATAAAATCATCCGAGTTGGTTTCTATTGGCCAACGATTTTTAAAGACTCCTATGAATTCATTCAAAAATGCATTCCATGTCAAACATTTTTAGGAAAAATGAAAAGGGTTGTTATACCCTTACAATCATTGACGGTAGAGAAACCATTTGTTCAATGGGGTCTAGACGTGATTGGTCCAATAAATCCCAAATATAGAAAAGGACATTCATATATTTTTATAAAAATGATTATTTCACAAAATGGCAAGAAGCAGCAGATTTAATAAATGAATATTCTGACCACTTGATCCATTTTCTCAAAGAAAACATATTATCCAGATTTTGCATGCTAGAAAAAATCATAGCCGACAATGGTTCAATATTTGTTGGGTATAAATTCACAAATTTTTGTGGTGAATATGGAATAATCATGGGTCAATCCTCCAATTACTACCCACAAGGAAATGGTATGCATGAATCTACAATGAAGACATTGATTTAGATTATCAAGAAAATTATTTAGGCTAACCACAAGAATTGGCATAATAAATTGATAGATGCACTTTGGGAAAGTCAACTTACTCCAGAAAAAGGAACTAGACATTCTCCTTTTACTTTGGTATATGGAAAAGAGGCAAGATTACCTTTGCACATGGAACTAAATGCATAAGCACTAGTTGTTAATGATGAATATGAGGAACAATCACCAATGAAAAGAATACATAATGAACTTTTACAACTCGAAGAACAAAGAGAGCAGGTGATATTAGCAATGAAAAAGAGGCAAGAAACAATCAAAAAGTATTTTGATAAAAGTACAATTGCAAAGGATTTTCAAAAATACCAATTAGTTTTGATATGAAATAGAGGAAAATAAAATCCATCATCTCACACAAAATTCGAATCTCTGTGGATTGGCACATACCAAATTGAAAGAATAAATGTTCATAATTCATACATCCTAAAAGTTATGAATGGTACAACTCAATTGTTTCCTTTCAATGGGAAATATCTAAAGAATTTCTTTTGTTGATGCCCCAACAAAAAAGAAACCTTGTATATAGTTTTTTTTCTTCTGTACATTTTTGTTTTTGTTTTACTGGACTCCATATCCCAATGGAACATGATTATGGGTTCTCAGCAAATTGCAGGGGGTCATTGTCTCAGAGTTGGAGCCAGATGTTGATTCATAATTTTGATCGGTCTAGTATTGTCATTCAATCACTCTTAGGATTTCTTTTATATTTTTCTTAGCTTACTTTTCTTCTCTTACATCAAAAACCTCCAAGAAATTAAACATTGTTTTCAAATGATGCAGATGTGGAGCTACATAAAAATACTTAAATATTTTTTGAATTACTCAAATCTACAACCCCGCACTCACCAAGACTCTTACTTCATTTCCC
The DNA here is from genome assembly GCA_009831015.1 of Picea engelmannii. NCBI lineage: Eukaryota > Viridiplantae > Streptophyta > Pinopsida > Pinales > Pinaceae > Picea > Picea engelmannii. Next base: position 318,765 of record ML782249.1, read on the forward strand.
TTTTCATTTTATTTTGGTAATTAGTCAAAATTTAAGAATTACATATGCGGAGCCTCATGCCATCCCTAAATCCTTTCCTAAGTTTCCACCTCCGCAAATCCACAGGTCTGCATCCACTTTCCACTTTTCACTTATTTTTCATACTTAGCCATATTTATCGTTTCAGAGAAAATATTCTTACTCCTCGTCACTTTTCTATGACTCGTAGATCCGCAAGTCTACATTTATCCCAAAACATAATCTAATTCGTGAATCTCAATGTGGTCGTCGTCACCCTTTCCCCAATATTGTTTCACAAGAATTTAAGTCCACAACCCCACAAGTCCACATTTTCATAACATTTCCCATACATCATTTTACACCTCCATACTTAACATTGTTTTTTTTTATCATACCATCACATCGTCATTTCCCATCAAATGAATTACCCTTTCCACATCATCCACCACTCGTAAAAGCATAATGTCATTATTAATGAACAATGCATCAATTAAGGGTCACAATAAATCCAAGTCCCATGAAAAATGATGAAATTTAAAGCATGATCTATGGATGTTTGAGTTACCAAGGAAGTACGTAGTGGAATTTAAATAAAATAAAAATGCCAACCTATAAGTATCGACAATAGTGCCACCTTTGTAAAAAGTAGAAAAAGATGTCAAATAAGAAGTAGGAAGTATTTTTTGGAGATACATTGAACACACTTGACCATGCATATCAACAGTTCCAGTGGTCAAGGGAATACAAGTACTACAAAATACTACAAAAATCTTCCTCCAGTTGAGAAGAAGGCAAACCTAAACTGGACCTCATGAATTGCATTAGTAGGATGTGTTCCAAAAGCAACTGATATGAAAGATATCATTCAATGTTGTGCAGATAAATTTGTTTATGAACGAAGAATAATTCAAATGCAAGGTTATCAACCCATTTCTTTAGCTCCCTCAACATTTTCTAAAATGTTATGACTACTAGCACCATTGTTCCCAGAACCTTTAAGTTCTATGCATCCTATACTTGAATTGGAGGAGAACCCAAAAAGAAGTATGAAATACAAAGGCTCATCAAGTTTATTGCAGGTTGTAAGAAAGTATGTTGGTGATGCCATACAAAAATGGGTTGATATAATTTAGTAAATTTGGGAGCTTACCCAAAATATTGATAGATTTTCCTCTAGAATAGAGAATTTCAAATAATATTCGCAAAAATATTTGGAGAATGATGAAAGATTTTTCAAGGAAGTTGTAAATACATTTTCACCTGAAGTTTCCAATTTAAATGAAGCATGGAGAAAGGAACAAAATATCCCTTTTCCTTATCGTATGAAGCAAATTAATTCCTATTGGTTAAGGAGAATTAAAGAGTCTTACCAAGGAATTAATTCCTAGTGATTTATTTATTAAGCTTGTGGGTCTTACCAAGGAATTAGATGGTCCTGATTTATTGATGGATATTGGTATCTTAACCAAAGAATATTTAATGGGACAACTTAAAGCATTAAAATTTGCCTGGGATAATGAATTCACTGAAACCATATAATTTTCCAAGGATGAAGTTGAAATATGGTTGGTTCAGTATATCAATAGAAATGATAAGGTGGACAAAACATTGCATCAATCATGACTAGACCTGAGTTAATTTGAAAGATAATTATTCAATATTAAAACCAAACATGAAATCATTGTGGCACCTATTAGCGTCAGAAGTCACTCTTGGATTGCAGCAGGAGCAGAGCCTGATGCCCATCAATTTAATGTCATGTTTTGTTTAATGGGGTGATCAAATGGAGGTTAACTCAAGACGATGTGGTTATAACTCCGAAACTAGACTAGGCATGCATGGGCAAATGAGGTCTTATATAACTTCAGACAGTGAGTTGTAGTAAGGGTGAGTAGGGGGAAGACTTGTATCAGAAAGATGCAAGGGTATGTCATAAACATTAGGTTTCTAACAGATTGTAGAGGATAACATCTAAACGCAAGATCTTCTTACAGTCAAATGCAGAAAACTGGAGAATACAACAATGCAACAATAAATCCTTTATCATAACATAATTGCAACCATTCGCACGAATCAGTCAATCACGAACTCTCTTAGTATGAGATGAAAACCAGATGAAGTGAGAAGATTGTCTGTCATTAAACAAGAAATCTTACATACCAATACATAACCAGAGAACGAGAGTCTGTTAAAACTTTACAATCGGGAGCTGTGCTCTACCATCGATACCTAAAAAATACAAAAGACTGAGCTTATATACTTAAGAAAATTCACCTCACAGAGGCGTGCCCAGTCACTCAAGGCTTGTTGTCCCTTCAGTCAAACTCGTACTGATATCTTTCTTTAAATGCCACCTTAACTACGCATGGCTCCTGTAAGGAGGGTAGCTGAGCCATGAAGTGCTTGGCTAGCGTGCACAGACTTCTCTGTCGAGTCGAGGACTTCAGCATGGCTTCGTTGAGAGAATCGATAAACAGGACCTCTACGAGCAGGCGGCTCGCCAGACCCTCCATTCCCCTCTTTTAATGAATGAAAGGAGGTTTCAACCACCCGCTCCTGCCTTCATTTACTTCAATACTAGAAACAATATTAAGGTCAGGTCCGATGGCGCCTGGAGATCGTGATGATCTCGTCTGCAACTGAACTCAACGCCTTTGGCCTTCTTTATGCAGCTCCTTCCTCTCCCCAAGTGACCATGGGATGTGACCATCTTCTTTTGGCGTTCGCGAATATGAAAGGGCTAACCTTTGCTGATTGAAATCGCGATGAGCGATATGCCGAGATGGCTCAATCTGGCACCACGCGTCCCTCTAGATATGACGGCTCTTAAATCTCCTGGCGATACCGTGGGCCCCAGTCTGGGATTCTCCCGGCACCTCGTGCATCGAAAAATAACGGAGCTGCTTTTTGCGTGTTGGAGTCACGATGGGCGAAGTGCCGAGATGGATCTATTTGCTGCCAGGTGTCCCCTTTGGATGGACGGCTGAAAACACTTCGTGATACCACGGGCCCCACCTTCTACGCTTTCGACGCTATTGGGGTTCGGGGTTTCACGATGTTGAACAACATGAAACTCTCGCCCTACGAACTCCCGACCGCCGAAACACCGACGTGGCCAGATCTTGCGACACGCGTCCTTCGGATGAATGGACGAGGGGGCATTTTATATTTACAAGGGAGCCACCCTCATTTGCAGGCTCACTTGATATGACCCAGGGCCGAGACCGTGGGCTCGGTGCTAAAGGCGCTTTCGGTGTTTCGTTGATCGGTACTTCCAAGTGCAATGAGCTAAGGGCTCCCTGTTTCCCGAAACCCCGATCCGCGATATGCCGACAGGCTGCCACCTGTCCCAGTTAGATCGGACGATCCGAACCTGCTGATTGAAATATGAGAGTTGTCCTTTGCGCTAAACATTGGGCAATTCGGTAGCTCCGAAAACCCGATGACCGTCGATCTGTTTTGTAAAATAGATCTTGGATGCTACTGACGACATTTTGCCCACTTGCTTGACCTGCTACTTGGAAAAATAGGGATTCCCCATGCTGCACTTGGGCATTTCGTGTGCAATCTACAGCCCTGGGTGCTTCTGCGCCAAATGACAAAAATTATCACTAACATTAGGCTCCATGGGGTATAGAGTCGTCCCTGCAATGCTCTAAGAACTCCTTCCGCAGCTTCAGTGCCTTGGTATTGGGATATGGAGTCACTTATTAGGCCGAAAACACGTAGAAAGAAACTAAACAAAGAACTAAAGGACAATATTTACAAACAAGGGAGTCGTCTGAGGCTCAAATAAAACATTTCTTCAGAAAACGCCCATTCACTAGGCTGCTAAAAACCTCTTCACCCTCCAGATCTTGCAACCCATATGTGTTGTTGGAGAAAATCTCAAAGATCTTGAAGGGGCCAATCCAGAGGGCATCAAACTTGTTGTGTTTGCCTTTATCCTGCTTGGGGGCGTCCCACTTGAGTACCAAATCCCCGATCTCAAACTCTTTCTTCCTGACCTTCTTGTCGAAAGCCTACTTGATCTTTTCCTGGTGATTATGAGTTGCGGTCCTCACCTGTTCTCTGATCTGTTGCACTTATATTATATGATGAATCCTCTCGATCATATGATATGTTTCTCCCTCATAGTCTTGAAATAATTTCGCCACAGGTAAGGCGAGTTGAGTAGGAAAAACCGCTTCTGCTCCGTAGACTAGTTGAAAAGGCGAAGTGCCCAGAGATTTCTTCATTGTCACATGATCATCCCACATAGAAAACTTCAACTTTGAATCCCAGGCAATTTTGTTGTCTTCCAACAGCCTTTTGATGATCCTTATTAGGATTTTGTTGGAGGACTCTGCTAAACCATTGCCCTGGGGATAGTAGGGGGTGGAGTGAATTAGTGAGATATGGAACTGCTTACAGAACTTAATTAGAGGCTCAGACTTGAAAGAAGCAGCATTATCGGTGATGATCCTGCTGGGACAGCCAAATTTGGCTATGATATCCTCCAGGAAGCTGATAATTACTTTGTGAGATGCACTTCTGGTGGGGACAGCTTCTATCCACTTGGTGAAATAATCCGTTGATGTCAGGATCCATCTGTGTTGACCTCTTGAGGGAGGATGTATTTCTCCAATGAAGTCTAGCCCCCACTGCTGAAAAGGTGTTGGAGATACTATAGGCTTCAATGGAAGCGATTTGAGCTGTTGCTTTCCTGAGAACTTTTGACATTTGATGCAAGCTCTGATTCCTCTGCAGACATCAGCGAATAAAGTAGGCCAGTAATATCCATCCCTGAGGATCTTATGAGTTGTGGTCTTCCAGAAATGATGCCCCCCACAAAGGCCTTCATGGAAATCAAACATAACTTTCTGGGCTTCTGGTGGGTTCAAACATCTCAGCAGCATCCCCAAAGGATCCCTCCAGTACAAAACTTGCTCAATGAGACAATACCTGACCACCTTGATCTTTAAATCTCTTGCCCTACTTTTACCCATTCCATCTGAAGGATTCAATTCTTGCAAAAAATACAAGATATCCTTATACCAGGGGCATGTTTCTAGGGATAAGGCACTCTGAGAATCCTTATTGGATGATTCGACTTGCGGATTTTCTGAACAGGTGTTGATGAAACTAATCCCCAAAGCTTTGCAATTGGATTCAGCTAGCAACTTGGCTAAACCCTACCCCTTAACCAACTTGGTGGGTTTAATCTCCAGATCAAACTCTAGGATCTTGGCAATCCACCTACCTCTTCTTCCGTCTATGTCAGGTTGTATAAGAATGTCCTTCATGGAAGTTGAAGGGACGTATGTTGTCACCTTTGAATGCAAGATGTAGATCCTGAAATCTTTGAGGGCTTTCACTAAGGCATAGGCTTGCTTCTCCATGATCTCATACCTAGTCTCTGCATCTATTAATGCCTTGCTAAAGAAGGTGATGGGTTGCTCACGCCCCTCCTAATTTCTCTGCAACAAAACTGTTGCTATTGTATCAAAAGAAGCAAAGGAGAAAATGAGGAATTCTTTGGAATAGTCAGGACTGATCAGCACAGGTGTCTCAGTCAATGCCCTTTTTATTTGGTCAAAAGATGCCCTGGGCTCAGTGGTCCATTTCACCTCGTTTCCCTTCCTGAGCATGGTTGTGATGTGTTTCACCAGCTCGACAAAATTTGAGACAAACCTCCTTAGAAAATTAATTTTCCCCAAAAAGGCCTAAACCTCTTTTTTGGACCTAGGAAACGATAAGGTTTGAATTGCCTCCACCCTGTTGGGATCAATTCTCACTCCCTCTGCTGATACTATATGGCCCAACAACTTCCCTTCCTGCATAGCAAACAAAGATTTCCTAGGGTTTAGGGACAGACCGAACCTCCGACATTTCATGAAAACTTTCCTCAAGTGGCGGCGATGTTCCTTGTCTGAGCTGGAGAAGACCGTGATGTCATCGAGATAGATCACCACGAACCGGTCCTTCTCCCCAATGAAGGCTATATCCATGGCTCGCTGAAATGTTGCTCCTGCATTCATTAGTCCAAATGGAATCTTGGCATACATGAATGTGCCCCAAGGAGTGGTGAAGGTTGTCTTCTCCCTGTCCTCAGGCATGATCGATATCTGATTATAGCCAGAAAAACCGTAGATCATGGAAATCCTAGATGCACCATATACTCTTTGCAATATGTGCTCCATGTTGGGCAAGGGATAATTGTCCTTCTTTGAGCTCCTGTTCAGGTTCCTGAAGTCGACACAAAGCCTGATTTCTTCTCTTTTCTTTCTTACAGGAACCAAATTGGCTACCCATTCGGAATATCTCAAGGGGACAATGATATGGGCTTCTAACAACTTCTTCACTTCTTTCTCCATGACAGGCAGCAACATAGGGTTTATCTGTCTTAGCTTCTACCTAAATGGCTTAGCCTCTTCCTTTAGTGGGATCTTGTGTTCAATGATGGATGTATCATACGTTTTGAGGTCTTCATATGTCCAAGCAAACACATCAGCAAATTCTTTCAGCAACTCAGTATATTCGGCCCTCTGCTCTGTGGTCAAACTACTTGATAGCTTAACAAACTTGGGCTCCTCCTGTGTGTCGATGTTGCACTCAGTTGTATTAACATCTTCATCCACAACTCTACCCCTTATTGCCACATCATTCCCATCAAACAATCTTTCCAACGGGACTAGTCCCCTCGGGATGTGATTGCTAGGTAGTTGAATAATCTGGTGGTTAGCAATTTTATTTAAAAACACCTCAGGGTGAGAGTCATCTTTTTTGTTAGGATCCTGATCGATGTGCAATGCAGAAAATTCATCAACGGATCGGAGAAATCTTTCAATTTCCTGATCATCTTCGAATACCTTCCAATGCTTGACATTGTCCGGTATAGAGGGCCTATATTTTATTTCAATATCAGAGTGGGCTATGGACGGTAGAGAAACTTTGAGCAAACTGGATGAGACAGCTAAAGAATCGGCCACAGCATTATCCTCCCTTGGAATAAAAGAGATATTGAAAGCTGAGAAGAAATTGTTAATTAGGTCCCATGCTTCATTCCTATAATTTCTGAGTCAAGGGTGCTTTGCATGATAAGCGCTTCTGATTTGTTGGACCACCAACTATGCATCTCCAAACACTGCTATCTCCTGAATTCCCATTTCCCTTGCAGCTCCTAATCCTAGAACAAGGGCTTCATACTCTGCCACATTGTTGGTGGTTTCAAATTCTAATTTGTACAACAGAGATACTGTTTCCTGGGCAGGTGACACAAAAAACACCCCAACACCAGCACCTTCCCTGGAACAGGCTCCATCAAAAAACATTTTCCAAACAGGGGTGATGGAAGGAGGAAGTTCACGAGGAGAAGTGGGCTTCTTTCTGAGTTCAAGAGGAGGCTCGGGAGCATGAGTGAGTTGCAGTAAACTGGATCCTAAATTAGTGTACAAGGCGAAAATGGGATGGTTAGTAGGATTAGCTTCATCACTGATTATATAGGCCAATTGGTATTCTCTATATAGCCTTCTATGCTCTCCTCCAAACACTCGGATAGTATCATATGTGAGGTCCATCTGCAAGGTTCCCCCTAGTCTTTTTATCCAAGATCTTGACAACAACATACTGAACTTGGGGGGGACATCGGCCACTACAATATCCATGACCACACTTTTCATGGGCAGCTGAAACAAGGTCACGACCAAGTCTTTGATAACCCCAAGACATTGAACCTTCCTGGAGTCAAAAGAATAGAGGTCATGATAGGCTCGAGTGACTTCTAACCCTAGTTCTTCCATGACAATTTTGGGCATGAGGTTGTGAGAGGCCCCTGAATCCATCAAGCAGTTGTGCGGTACCTTGTCATGTATGTTCAAGGAAGTGTAGAAGGGAGGGGATGAGACATTCCTATCTTCTACCATAGGACCTAAAATAACTACAGGTTTTTCATCTTGCAAATTGATGGAGTCTGTGGGAAGGCTTGAGACCTCAGACTATAAAATCTCAAAGAAGCATTTTTTGAACCCTTCATGTTTAATCAATTCTGTTAGGGGCACAGGGATTCTGATTTTTTGAATTTCATGCTCGAAATTAAAAGAAGATGAGAGCTTTGTGATTTCTCTTATTTCGGGAGCATGACTATGGATAATAGGAGAGAGGGGCTGGGTATTCTTACCTCTGTGATTGTCGGCTGCTTCATTGGCAGGTTTCTCTGTTCTAGTGAGCTGCTCAGGGGCATCAGGTGCTACTGCCTTCTTCTGGGACCTCAGGTCATACCTGCCTTGGCGGCTACTAGTCTTGTTTTCCTTGCTCAGCTCATTTAGTTGGTTGTCCATGAGAGACTCTTTGTAGGATGATTGAGTGAGATGAGGAAAAGGAGGAGTGTCTCCAAAGCAATGGATTTCAGGATCAAGCTCGTCTATTTCTCCTTCTTCCCCCTCAGCCACAAAATTGTTTTGAAAACGGGCCTGAATTTTCTGGTCTTCTCTATCTCTTCTCTTCTCTCTTTGCACATTCGGGGGAGTAAAATTGTTTGGCCTCCTAAAACCTCCTTTATTTTTGACATTCTGAGGGCCCTTGTATTCTTGCCCCCCTTCCACCCTCATTCTCTCCATCTCTGTAGATAGATATTTCACCATCCTGGTCAGTTCATCCACTCAAGGGTGGGGCACTGATGGGTCAGAAGTCGAGGCTTCTGACCTTCCCTTTCTCTTATCTGCATTGGCCTTGTTCCTCAGTCTATCAGCTACTAACACATTGGATTCCACCTCTATGGCCGCATCTTGCATCTGAGCTAAGGAGGTGGCTCTTCTTTCTCTCAAAAAAAGGCAGAAATCGGGGCCGAATGCGCTAGCATACGAAATCTTAAATGAGGCTTCTGAAGGCTTTATCTCGGCAGGGATTTTGTTATACATCTTATTAAATCTTTTGGAGAAATCAAAGATAGACTCTCCTTCCATTTTCTTCAAAGACCCAAACTCTGTCATGTAATACATGAAATCCTTTCTATCTCCCCACTGCCTCAGGAAAGCACTATCTAGAGCTTCAATCCCAGCAATAGACCCTGGAGCCAATCCTCTAAACCACTTCCTCACCTCGCCATCTAGGCTCTGGATGAAGACTCTCATCCAAACATCTTCATTTTCAATGTTGAGGTTGTCTGCATAACTGTAGAAAGCAGCCAGGTGCTCTTCGACAGTTATGTCTCCTTCCCCAGTGAACTTGGGCATGTATTTCAAGTAATCCCCAGCAAGAAGAGGATTCATAGGATGGGGTAGAACTAAGGGAGAATATCTGGCAGTGACTATGGAATCCATTCTATTCAGAGGGGGATTAGCACCAGACATAGGGATATTAGGTGGGGGAGAACTGGGAGGAGAAGGAGTTCGTGAAGGGGCTACTGGGAATGAGTCCTGAAGTGGAGTGGGAAACAAGAGGGGATTTAGGGAGAAAGCTAACGAGCTCAAGTCAGTAGGTGTTTTTCTTTGTGTAGGAGTGGTAACGATAGGAGTGGGGAGATCTTCTTTGGTCCTGAGTCCATGCCAAGGTACAGTTTTAGGGGAGAGGGGAGTGACAAGGTATTGTCCCTCTGGTCCCAGACCAGGAGAGGAAAACTCAACAGGAACACTCCCGAAATTTAGGAAACGAGAGACTTTAGAAACAGGTCTGTCAGGAAACTGAGGAGGAGAAAAAGGAGTTCCCACAGAAGAATATGGTGGATTACCTGGTTCAGTGGTGGACGCTTCTTCTTCAGAGGCCTTTCCCTTTCTGAGCACCGCTTCTGGATTTGTTTCGGGAGTAGCTAGAGGCAACTGTGGATGAGACCGTGTATGCCTACCCCTGAAAGCCACAATTGATGTGGCAGGTTCGCCCCAGTGGGGTCGTCACAATGGAGTCACCAAGTGCACAGCAGCAATCTTGATAATTCTAATATCTGATGCACCTTCAGAATCAGTTAATCATTGTCATTCAATCCCAAGGAAAATATTCAACTTCGTCCCCGGCAATGGCACTAGAAATGTTAGCATTAGAAGTCACTCCTGGATTGCAGCAGGAGCAGAGCCTGACGCCCATCAGTTTAATGTCACGTTTTGTTTAATGGGGTGATCAAATGGAGGTTAACTCAAGATGATGTGGTTCTAACTCTGAAACTAGACCAGGCATGCATGGGCAAATGAGGTCTTATATAACTTCAGACAGTGAGTTGTAGTAAGGGTGAGTAGGGGGAAGACTTGTATCAGAAAGATGCAAGGGTCTGTCGTAAACATTAGGTTTCTAACAGACTGTAGAGGATAACATCTAAACACAAGATCTTCTTACATTCAAATGCAGAAAACTGGAGAATACAATAATGCAACAATAAATCCTTTATCATAACATAATTGCAACCATTTGCACGAATCAGTCTATCACGAACTCTCTCAGTATGAGATGAAAACTAGATGAAGTGAGAAGACTGTTTGTCATTAAACAAGAAATCTTACATACCAATACATAACCAGAGAACTAGAGTCTGTTAAAACTTTACAATAGGGAGTTGTGCTCTACCATCGATACCTACAAAATACAAAAGACTGAGTTTATATACTCAGGAAAATTCACCTCACAGAGGCGTGCCCAGTCACTCAAGTCTTGATGTCCCTTCAGTCAAACTCGTATTGATATCTTTCTTTAAATGCCACCTTAACTACGCATGGCTCCTGTAAGGAGGGTAGCTGAGCCATGAAGTGCTCGGCTAGCGTGCGCAGACTTCTCTGTCGAGTCAAGGACTTCGACACGGCTTCGTTGAGAGAATCGATACATAGGACCTTTGGGAGCAGGCGGCTCGCCAAACCCTCCATTCCCCTTATTTAATAAATGAAAGGAGGTTTCAACCACCCACTCCTGCCTTCATTTACTTCAATACTAGAAACAATATTAAGGTCGGGTTCGATGGCACCTGGAGATCGTGATGATCCCCTCTGCAACTGAACCCAGCGCCTTTGGCCTTCTTTATGTAGCTCCTTCCTCTCCCCAAGTGACCATGGGCTGTGACCAACTGCTCTCGGCGTTCGCGAATATGAAAGGGCTAACCTTTGCTGATTGAAATCGTGATGAGCGATATGCCGAGACGGCTCAATATGGCACCACGCGTCCCTCTAGATCTGACAGCTCTTAACTCTCCCAGCGATACCGTGGGCCCCGGTCCGGGATTCTCCCGGCACCTCGTGCATTGGAAAATAACAGAGATGCTTTTTGCGTGTTGGAGTCACGATGGGTGAAGTGCCAATATGGCTCTATTTGCTGCCAGGTGTCCCCTCTGGATGGACGGCTGAAAACAATCCGTGATACCGCAGGCCCCACCTTCTACGCTTTCGGCACTATCAGGGCTCAGAGTTTCACGATGTTGAACAACATGAAACTCTCGCCCTATGAACTCCCGACTGCTGAAACGCCGATGCGACCAGATCTTGCGACACGCGTCCTTAAGATGAACGGACGAGGGGGCATTCGATATTTACAAGGGAGCCGCCCTCATTTGCAGGCTCGCTTGATATGACCCAGGGCCGAGACCATGGGCTCAGAGCCAAAGGCGCTTTCGATGTTTCACTAATTGGTACTTCCAAGTGCAATGAGCTAAGGGCTCCCTGTTTCCCAAAACCCCAATCTGCAATATGCCGACAAGCTGCCACCTGTGCCAGTTAGATTGGACGATCCGAACCTGTTGATTGAAATACGAGAGTTGTCCTTTGCGCTAAACATTGGGCAATTCGGTAGCTCTGAAAACCTGGTGACCGTCGATCTGTTTTGTAAAATAGATCTTGGATGCTGCCGACGACATTTTGCCCGCTTGCTTGACCTGCTACTTGGAAAAACAAGGATTCCCCGTGCTGCGCTTGGGCATTTTGTGTGCAATCTACATCCCTGGGTGCTTCTGCGCCAAATGACAAAAATAATCGCTAACAACACCTTTGAGAGAGTACATTGAGGAATGGTTGAAAAAGGCATTAATTGAAATTATTGAACCAGGAAATCAAGAAATAGTTAGAGCAATTATGCCACCTCAATTGCAACAAATGTCTATAAAGGAGCCAGCTACAAGCAAGTGAATGATATGAGATTTCTCAATGAGAGTGAGTCGAACATAAAATCTACTCTTTAGTTTTTATTCTGTCCATTTCCTCTACAATCATTTATCACCTTGCCTTTGTCTACTCGGTTTTCTATGGGATTTAGGTTGATTATTGGTTGTACTTTTCTTATCTTCTAGGTATTTTCATTTTATGGTTCGCGGGAGCCAATCCGAGTCCTCTCTGAAGGGTGAACGCATTTTACCTTCTTTAAAGTCATTTACTTTGTATTTAAATACTCATTATTATTTTTTAGACTCTGAGAGAGCTACTTGAGATATCACATTGTTGTATTCTCAAAGACTTTGACTAGAAGCTTGAGTTACCAAATGTTTTATCTATCATAATCTTTTTGGTGCTTTATTGAAATATAATTTAAAGCTCTCTTTTATTTGTGGTCCATTTCTTTTTCTCTTTGTTTCTGGTATTGTTAAATGTTATGAAAAATGCTATGATGGATATATCAATCATTTATATTCTGTATGCATATTATATATTCACATTGTATATATTCACATTGTTTCTTTTAACACTTGGTCCCAAATCTCAAGTGTTTTTTTCCTTGAATGTGAATGTAAATACTAAGTTTGATCCTTCTCAGACTTTGTTTTGTTTCATTTTATTTCCTTCGAATCATAAGAACAAGAGGAGTACCACCTCTCTAAAAATGCAAAGGGATTTATATCCTCGCAATGTTGACCTTAACACCATAAGACAATCTTTTAAATCAATAATAACCTGAGGTATATATCCTCTTGTTGAATTCTCCTACAAGTTCTAAATCAACATAACGACAAACTAAAACAATGCAACCACTGTAGGTGATACTCGTGCCTCTAAGATATCAAAGCACCCATTCCCAATGCTCTTTACCTAGATTTTCCACGTTTCCACTGACAACACCAACTACATGTGGAATATCTAGTATATTACATTCTATCACAAACATCAACCTTCCTACTATACTGGCATACAATATATGAGACATACAATTCGTTTCTTCCTTACTACTAGGACATAAACTTGAAGAAAGCTTACAATGGAAAGCTAAAGTGATATTTACCAGTTTCACAATGTTCATACTCAACCTCATTAGTAGCTTCTCCATATAATTTTGTTGTGATAACCATATCTTACCATTATTCCCGTATCTATGTACTTTTATGCCGAAGATTTATTTCGTTGTTCTTGTATTCTTAATCTAAAACATCCTAGTCAACTAAGCCTTTAACCTGTTGATCTCAACCATGTTTTGTCTTGGAAAAAGAACATCATCAACATATAACACCAAGACAATGAATGTACCATTTTCCAATTCAAAGTAAACACAATGGTTATACTCACTTCTAAGAAATTTTGGCTCACCATGAAAGAATTTTGTAACATTGTTTGGGTACCTTTAGGCCATACACTGATTCCTCGAGCTTGCAAAAAAAATCCCTTTGCGATCCTCAACAATTTATAATTTTTCCATGTACATATCTTTGTTGATGATGATTTTTTGGGTGGTAGGATCCCACAATATACATCCTTCAAGTCCATCACCATAACCAACAAAGATATAAAACTTCCAAAAATACAAAGATTGTAAGTTTTGAAGTAACTTACGGTTTACCAGTATCTGAAACCCTTTCTTTCTCATATGGCCCAGTCGTTGATGCCATAAATAAGTACATGCACTTGCTTCTATGAATACCACCGCTAGTTCACTTATTTTAGTACTCCCTTCCATCTTTTAAAGGTTCTCAATATTTGTATCCTTCATTACCACCAAACTGCCATTGGACACTTTCAATGCTCCACCTTGACCTGTATATTTATACCCACCAGAATCCAAAACTCCCAAAGAAACCAAATTCTTTTTAAGTTCTGGTACAAGTCTAACATCTTTCAACATTATTACAATACCATCAAACATATTAATCTTACTTCTCTCAATCCCAATAGTTTTACAAGAAATATCATTTCCCATAAAAACAACACCGTCATATATAGATTGGTAAGATCAAAACCAACTTCTATGTGAACACATGTGATGGTAAGCACTGGAATCTAACAACCATTCTTCTTGATATTGTGAGATACTAAAAACAAATAAAACTTCATCAACCATACATGAACTTGATTCAACCAGATTTGCTTCCTTTTTGGATTCATCCTCAAATTCTTTCCTTTTCCAACAATATTTATTGAGAGGCCCTGATTTGTTGTAGTACCAACATATTTCCTTACTCTTTTTTCCCTTTGAACTAGCCCTAGATGTTCCACTTGAATCCTCCCCCCTTTCTATTCACTGACCTCTAGCCACCATTGATTCCAATGTGGAGGTTTCTAAACTGGATTTTCTTTGTACCTCCTCAAACAATAGGTCCCCCACAATAGTATCATATTGAATGGTGTATGTTGTGCTAAATAGGGTATCTTTTAGGGGTGAAATTTTGCCAATTGGCTATTTTTTAGCCATTTTCTAAAGAAAAAAAATGTTCACCAATTTGGTTTAAAATTTTCCAACTTTTTACATAAATATGCTTAAATTGATTATATTTTCCAAAACATTATAATTTTTAATAATAAATTTTATGTTTTTTGATTGAAGATTCACCTATAGATTATATGTATTATTTTTTAAACCAAAATAGTCGCCTAGAGTACTATACATAGGTATAATATTTGAATCCTTAAAAAATACCTTGGTGCTAAACCACATAGATGTGACTAAGTGATGCCAAGATTCATGAAATGAACACAATAGCGTGATTGCCTTGTCTTAGTTAATTGACAAATCATAGTATTGAAAACATTTAAATGATTGATAGTTTTTGTACATTATTTCATGCATAGAATGTACAATTGCCTCTTCAAGTAGATTATGTTAATCAAGGATTTTGTCATATAAAGTCCCTCCATTATACTCCATAAGCATGTTGTTGTCTCCTCTCCAACAATATTAAACAAAATGTCATTTACCAGACACAATCAAATGGCACTGAGATTTCTCGCATCCAAATCTTCCTAGTCCTCATATGTCATATTCGTCAGTTTCTTTGCCTTGCTTGCAAATGACTTATGCTTTGCACCAACAAATCCCACATATTGAGATTCCATAGCTTAAAATTATTTTTCTCATTAAATGTTTCCACATCGAATCTAGCATTCAAGACTTTTACCATTAAATCAAACACCAAAACTTTTAACACAAGTCAATTAAATTCTTCAACCAATAAACCATCGCAAAACTCATGGGTAAAAAATATATGGAGATAGAAATTTATCTTCACCCCACTCAAACTTGTGACTATTTTTACCCACCCTCTTATATTTCAAAAAAATATCTCTTTCAAAATATATATTTCTTCCACATGCAAAAGAAAACCTAAGAAATTTTCAAAATATATATTTCTTCCACATACAAAAGAAAACTGGGCGGACTTGTATTTTTTAAATCAAATTAAAAAAAAATGTACCTTCACATGGCCTTCACAAAAGTTTGCATGACCTTCACGAGAGTTTGCAGTCAGCTCGGTCACCAAACTCGATAGTCAAATTCCGTTGTCTCCTTTTCTGTGGCTTTCTCGTCTTACCCTTAGCGCTCGGTAGTAGCAACCCAGTAACCCATAAACCCTCAATTACTCTAGACATGCGACAACTCTGCGTGGTTTCTTCTTAGCACCAACCCTTGGCTCTAGATTTAACCACTACGGGCTTCTCCTCATGGATAGAGTTGTTTGGATTTTCCTTCCTCTACGCGAATGATAGAAAACCCCCATCCCTTCCAAATGATGGTCAAATTCGTCGATTTTCCTCACGAACAAAGCTGCAAACTCTCAGATCTTCCTTCACCTCAAGATATGATACCAACAAGAGAATTTACATCATAAAACAAGAGAAAATTAGCAAATAAACTATATTACACAAGAGAACAAATTTATGTGGTAAAACCATTAGCAGGGAAACATCCATGGGAAAATGACAATCAATATTCTTATTGATCAATCAAGGAAATTACAATAGCTTACAATCATGACACATTATCTGCCTTTATGGAATACATATTTATAATAATTCCTAGACACAATTACATGAAAATATACTTCATCATCTAAATCAGAAAAAGATTTTATATATAATGAAAATATACTTCATCATAAGGAAAAACTATAGATATAATGAAAATGTAATTCATCGTAATGAAAAAATCTACATATAATGAAAATATACTTCATCTTCTAAATCAGAACAAGATTTTATATTTGACTCAACTTATTTATTGTTCTTATAAAGATAGATCACACCATCATCAAAGTGATATTTGTCATTCTTAGGGAAGACATAATTAGAAGCGACAAAATCTAGTTCATTGAGCATAGCCTTAACCTTACCAGAATTCGTGTTCTTATCTAGATAATCATTAGCATAATGTCCAAACTTTTTGCAATCGAAACATTAAACTTTCTTCTAATCAATCTTCTTATTCTTATTGGTTGGTATCTAAGATAAATCTTCATAGCTCTAAAACCATAAGTTCTTTTCTTTCCAAGAAATGTTTTTTTCTTTTGAGAACAACTCATACCTTGGCATTTCTTATGATTCTTTCTTGGTCTAGCTAAGAAGAACATGCTTTAAAATTTACCATTTTTTTGTAGACCATTAATAGTCTTTTCTAGCTTCTAATTATTGCAATATTTTAGGATAATTGATTCAATTACTTAGTGAATCGTTACAAGACTTGTTGAATTTATACTTATTGGATAAATAACTAGTTTGTCATATGCAATTTTTTCTACTATAAGAGGATAACTATTGATATAGTAATTCTTCATTGTAAATGCATGTATGTCACCAGACTAATATAAAAAATCTTGCATGTATTGAAAATTTTCATCTCTTAGAGATAAATCACAAATATGACGAGATAAGAATAATTCTTGTTTTTCTTTCTTATGAATCATATTTCCAACAAATTCATTGATGATCACAGTACGATGTAAGTAGGACCACCATTGAGAATTTGCACTTGATTTCCAATTGGAATAAAATCACACCAACATTTCAAAATACCAATGAGACAAAATGTTAGTAAAACAACTACTTCAAGTGTATATTTCCCCAAAGATACTATTTGAGTATTTTCCCATCCTACCATACCATGGATTAGTCCTAAAAAACACTTTTTGGCATATTATCAACAATATAATAACTATTTTGTAGATTATGAGTTATAGTTGTAGAGGCTCATAATACTTTACTTTATCAACCACTACTTTCAAAGGAATTTTTGTATCTATTTTGACATTATTGTTAGAAAAACCTCTATTGTCAACCTTACAAAGATTTAGCTTTCTTTTCTTCATGTCTTTTCTTCATTTCACCTAGATTCAAACCACAAATGAAATAAACAAATCATGTGTACAACTATCTAATTGAACCATATTTACTACCTTCTCTTTGCCTTTGTCAAAATATATATCCTTGATATGAATCGGATCCGACAAGAAAAATTGTCTATTGGCGTAGACTCTAAGATGATCAACACATGCATTGTTTAAGTCTATGGATGATGAAGGAGATCAACTTGTTAACATGAAGGGCCCCATGCCACCACGATTGATGTCCATTTTTTTATGCAGTGTATGTAAAGTCAGGAATTATATTATTGTAAAAAATAAATAATGAGATGTTCATAAGACCTTTTCCACATGTGAGAAAACACAAACAAATAAACAAAAAAAGGAGAAGCGGGCTGGAGAGAAGATGAAACATTGGAGATGCCTGACCTTCCAGCTATCCTCCAAGTCAACTCAACATTCTATATCATGTTTCCCCACAATGAGAGAGGGGTTCTTTGGCTGTGAATGATGTAAAGAGGTTACCCAGATGTCGTCGTGGAGCATAGAGATGGACCAGAGATCCTGCAACTTCCCCATTGATAAATAATAAAGAGAATGGTCGAAGCAAAAATAATGTTGGTTTTCACGTTTGGGTTTCCAAGGTGAATTACGAGTTTATGTGTGATGATTGTTGTGGTTGTATTTATTTATGATTGTAATTTAATGGTAGTCTATGTATGTTTTAGTGACAAGAACTTCATGACATTTGGGTTGAGATTGTTTTATGTTAATATAGTCCCTGTGGGTCAGTAAAATAGACTAAAGACTCTTTAATACTACCCATACATTGATTGTGAAGTTGTAAATTGATGGCCATCCTTTTGGAGTCGTTATTATTTGCTTGGGGGTTTCTAATTTCATTTTTAGAGTTATTGGGCACATTCTCGACTTTGTTGGGAATTTTCCTCTACGCATAAATAATAGACGACATATATATTGAAGCTTGGGGTTGTCGGGGAATTTATTAACTGCCTACATATCATATACACTTTTTGACCATTTTCCTGCTATCAATTCCCCCTACATGCCCTTTTCTCTGTCACTGAATGTTAAAAATCGAGTCCCATACATTTTTAGTTGCTTTGGGTTGCCAAAATCACCCTGGGCATTTTTCTGCGTCATGGGTTATTAAAAATAGTCTTCCAAATGTTTTTACATGCCATTGGTGATCAAATTCTCCCCTAGGAATTTCTTCTCAGTTGTTGGTCACTGATTTTGACATGTAGATGGTTTCCCTTCATTATTGGTTGTCGAATCCACCTTTTATTTATTTTCTTTAGGCATAGGTCGACCCACTTCGACTTGGTTTCCTCTTTGGTCGAATCTCTGTTCTCATTTGACTAGAAATCACTTCTGGTTGAATAAACTCCACCCCATTTCGAATGGGTTCTCTTTAATTCGATTTGTCTTCCTTGGTAGACCCGACTTTGGTCAACTCGACTTGGTTGACTTACCATGCCTTCGACTCGATTAGTATTCCTTCCGACTTATTTTTTGAATCAACTTGTATTCCTTCCGGCTCAATTCTCTAACTCGACTTCCGGGTAGTGGAATTTATTTTTATTTGGGACGATTTGACTTGCGTCTTAGTTGGGTGAGTCTTTTCTCATCAACAAAGAGCTAATTTTATATGTGTTTTACAGATATGTTTTTTGTTTGTGAAATGGTTAGACTATAAGCCTCCCTTTTACAGATCAGATGGTATCAAAGAAGAAGTTTGAATGCATTTAGTGAGAACTATATGGTAAGTACCTACAACGATTACAAAATAAGTGGACAAGAGTTGTTTCCAGGGCTAGAGAGAAGTAGAGCATCAACAATGTTAGGAGAACATTATGAAGCAACATAGAAAGAAGAAGAAAAAAGAAGAAGTGGAATGAGAATAATATTTTGGTTGCACCACGAGAAGAAATACCTTCCATCCAACAATGTAGAAGATGTAATAGAAATCAACACACTGAGGAGAAATGTTGGAAATTGCACCCTAAGAAGCAACCCGTATATTTTCATAAAAAATAAGAAGAAAGCATTGATATTAGTGGATGTTGAGGAACATGTGGATAACAGATCCAACCTGGAAGGGAAAATTAAATGAAGTAATCTTCAGAAAGAGGTGGCATTATTTGGTTGCAATCAAAAGGAGGAGAAGGTGATGATTGGACTTTTTTGCATTAAAATCCACATGAAACAGAGCAAGGTGGATTGTTTGTTCGATCCAGGTTCACAATCCAACTTGATATTTGCACAATTGGTTGAGAATATTGGGATGGAGTCTCACGATCATCCACATCCGTACCCTCTAGGATGGTTTAGGCAGGAAGTGGAATTGAAATTGATAAATTAGTGCTAATTTAAGTTTGTTGTCAATCAAAACTTTGCTAATGAAGTAGTTGCATATGTGGTTCCTCTAGACATATGTGGAGTCATCTTGGTAATTCCATATTTGTACGTGATGGCTGCCATTTTTATAAGGAGACAGAACTAGTATAGGCTAGTCAAGGATGGAAAATATTATTCCATGAATGCACACCAATACAAAGCTAATCTCTCTCTGATCAGTGCTCATTAGGAAAGAAGAATCATGGGAAGTAAAAAGAAGTTTGTCTTGTTTTTCTTGAGAGAAGGAAAGCATCAAGAAGAAGGAAACAAGTTGGAGATGAAGGCATCCTTGGCAGGATGTAGTGACGAGCAACGTCAACAACTACAATAACTGATTGAATCCTACAAGGAAGTGTTTCAAGAGCCTCAAAGGTTGCCACCCAAAAGAGAGGTTGAACACGAGATTCAGTTGTTTCCAGAGTCACCACTTCCTAACATTGGGCCATATAGGTAGTATGTCATCGAAGAAGATGAAGTAAAAAAGTAGCTGCAACATTTTTTGGAGCAGAGAGTCATCAGACCCACTACATCACCATGTGGCTCACCCATCATCATGGTGCCAAAGAAAGATGGAAACTAGAGAATGTGCATTGACTATCATGCCCTAAATAACATCACTGTCAATAATATATATCCTTTGTCACAGATTGATGACTTGTTGGATCAATTGCAGCAAGCCAAATTATTCACTAAGATGGACCTATAATCAGGTTACCACCAAGTGATGATCAAAGCAGAAGGCCTGTGGAAGAAAATGTTTAAAACAATACAAGGTTTGTATGAGTGGTTAGTAATTCCTTTTGGATATTGTAATTTACCTGCAACATTTATGAGACTAATGAATGATGTTCTACGTACCTTCATTGACTCTTTTGTAAAAGTATATCTAGATGACATACTAATAATTAGCAACAGTTGGCAAGAGCACCAACTCTCACATGTGACACAGGTATTAGAGACCTTGAGGAAGACTCAATTGATTGCCAACTTGCAGAAATGTGAGTTTGGAAAGACTTGTTTGATATATATTGGACACACGATTGGAGGAGAAGAACTAAGAGTAGATCCAAAGAAGATTGCATCCACCATCCAATGGCCTATTCCCACCAATGTGATAGAGGTCTGGAGTTTTATGGAAGCAACTCAGTATTTGAGGAAATTCATTGTAAATTTATCCATAGTAGCAACACCAATGCATGTCGTAACCACCAAAGGAAAGATATTTCATTGGGGTAAGAGACAACAAAGAGATTTTGAATACTTGAAGAATAAAAACAGTGATGCTCCAGTCTTATCCATGCCAAACTTTTAGAAACCTTTTGAGCTAGAGATTGATGCTAGTGGACATGCATTAGGATAAGTACTCATGCAAGCAAGAAGTTTTGTGTGCTACCATTCAGAGTTGTTTCAAGGAGTTGTGCTTTATTATCCCACATACGATAAGGAGCCCTTTACAATTGTACAAGCAGTGAAGAAGTGGACGAATTACCTCTTGGGAAAAGAGACTATCATAGAAATAGATCATCATCCCCTCCAATATCTACAAAGTCATATCAAGATGCAGCAAGTTAGGCATTACAAGTGGCTAGGTTTCTTGCAACAATTTCATTTATTGATTAAGTACAAGAAAGGAGTCGTGAATAGACTACCAGACATGCTCTTTCGACCACCACTAAAGAAGATTGCATCCTTTGGAATGATAATGCATCTTGACCTTTCACTCACAAACTTCTGAATGAATATTATGAGGGAGATGAAGATTTCATAGGATTCTACAAGAAGCTAAAGGAGAGGGTGGTCGTTTTCATGGAAGTAAATGAATACCACCTCCAAGATGGGATGTTGTACAAACTAGACAAGCTATGCATACCCTGAGATAGAAGAGTTTAGTTGATGAGAGAAGCACACACTTCTATGGTTGTTGGACATTTTGGTGTGACAAAGACAGTGGAAAATTTGCAGTGGTATGTGTATTAGCCAAAGATGCAAGAGCATGTGGAAAATTTTGTTAGAGGTTGCATTGTTTGTAGCACTAACAAGCCAAAAAACAGAAAACTTGGCTTGTACATGCCATTCCCAATGCCAAGCAAACCTTGGGAGAGCATCTCCATGATGAATACTTGTTCATTGTGGTGGATCGTTTCAAACAAATGTGTGTGCTCATTCCCTGTAAGAAGAAAAGCTCTCGACAAGAGGTATCTGAACTATTTTTCAACCATGTTTGGGTACATTTCATATTGCCAACTTCTATCATAACTGATTGGGACAACAGGTTCTTGGGAAAATTTTGGACAATGCTTTGGGAAATAATGGATACCAAGTTGAAGTACTACATTTCCTTCCATCCTCAGACTGATGTACAAACCGAGGTAGTAAACAAGACACTGGTGAAATTGATGAGATGTTACAACAATAGACATACAAAGACTTGGGATGAACATATATTATACATTCAACACTCTTATAATAGATCACTTCATTCTTCCACCAATAAGTCTCCTTTCTAGACTTGTTTTGGTTATTTACATCCTTCACCATTTGATATTGTTTATGGACTACAGAAGGAAGAAGCATGACTACGAGGAGAAGAATAGAAGGAAATCACATTCGTGGAAAAGATCATACATATACATATAAGGGTTTAGGAGCAACTCAAGAAGAGCCAACAGTTATACAAAGCTAGGCATGATCAACACAGGGAGGATCATAAGTTCCATGTTGGAGACAAAGAATTGTGCCCTCCTTTAGCTCCTCAAGTCCACGAGGTGAAAGGTCTTCAATGATCGAAAGAACCCGACATTCTTCCTCCTCATCCATCATGGAGGGTTCAAATGAACTCAAATTTTCCACATTCATGACTGATTTGATCTACATATAAAGTGGAAGTTCCAATCTAAATCCATTCTCATTCATTTGTTCAATGATATCAAATGGTCTATATCTAAGGGGCTTGGTTTTCTTTGATTCTCCTTGCATTTGTTCCTTACATAGTAGAGCCACACTTTGTCTCCAACATGGAACTTATGGTCCTCCATGTGTTGATCAATCAAAGCCAACAGTTGTACAAAGATATGCATGATCAACATAGGGAGGATCATAATTTCCATGTTGGAGACAAAGTGTGGCTTTACTCTATAAGGAACAAATGCAAGGAGCATCAAAGAAACTAAATCCCCTTAGATATAGACCATTTGAGATCATTAAACAAGTAAATGAGAACAAATTCAAACTAGAACTTCCACCTTATATGATCGAAAGAACCTGACATTCTTCCTCCTTTAGCTCCTCAAGGCCACGAGGTGCAAGGTCTTCAATGATCGAAAGAACATGACATTCTTCCTCCTCATCCTTCATGGAGGGTTCAAATAAAATCAAATTTTCCACATTCACCACTGATTTGATCTACATATAAAGTGGAATTTCCAGTCTAAATTTGTTCTCATTCACTTGTTCAATGATCTCAAAGGGTCTATATCTAAGGGGCTTGATTTTCTTTGATTCTCCTTGCATTTGTTCCTTACAGAGTAGAGCCACACTTTGTCTCCAACATGGAACTTATGGTCCTCCCTATGTTGATCAATCAGAGCCAACAGTTGTACAAAGATAGGCATGATCAACACAGGGAGGATCATAATTTCCATGTTGGAGACAAAGTGTGGCTCTACTCTGTAAGGAACAAATACAAGGAGCATCAAAGAAACTCAATCCCCTTAGATATAGACCATTTGAGATCATTAAACAAGTGAGTGAGAACAAATTCAAACTAGAACTTCCACCTTATATGTAGATCAACTTAGTGGTGAATGTGGAAAATTTGAGTTTATTCGAACCCTCCATGATGGACGAGGAGGAATAACGTCAGGTTCTTTTGACCTTTGAAGACCTTGCATCTTGTGGATTTGAGGAGCTAAAGGAAGGCATGGTTCTATAGCAAAAGGAGTGGATAACTCAGAGAGTGTAGCAATAAATTGTTGGAAAATGTTTAACAGGTAGCATATGCTTGTCATTGATGGCAAGTACAGTAATGAAGATGGCATGGGTACAGGAAGAATGTACAGAGGATTGTTTGCATGTTTTATAGGCAGCATATGCTTGTCATTGATGGCAAGTACAGCAGTGATGATGGCTTGAGTACAGCAGTGATGATCAGTAGCGCGGTGATATTCAGGAAGATAAGTTTAGGTTGATCAAATGATCGAAGGCCCGTAAATCTTGAGAAGCATTTTTTATCATTGAATCCATTCAAAATTCCCGAAAGAATGAGAGCCGTCAGATCTGAATGAAGACAAGAAGAGCGCACTGAAAAGGAGGACAGATCTCAGATGTTAGATCCAAGCGCAGGACCCGACCACTGTTGGATCAAGGAGAACCTGCACGATCCTTAAAGAACAAGGAGAAGAGGGCATAATTGCGATATGCGAAATCATGACTTAATCTGAGCCGTCAGATCGAGGTTGAATCTGGATCGTTGATCCCTGCCCATGTCAGAGTTTCGAGGATCGAGAGTTGGAGATGTCAAAGAATTTTGACATCAAGAATCCTGATTTCGCGATATGTGAAATCACGATGCAATCTGAGCTGTCAGATCAAGCTTTGATCTAGACCATTGATTCCAGTCAATGGAGAGGCATCGAGGATTGAGAGTTGGACATGACAAAGATTATTGACATCAGGAACCCCGATTTCGCGATATGTGATATCGCGATTCAATCGCAGCCATTGAATCGAGAATGAATCTGGACCATTGATTTAACTCCTTATCGGAGTTTCGTAGATCGGGACTTGAAGGTGTCGAGAACTCACACGGCGAAGTGGCGAAATCGCGAGAAGATCTGGGTCGTAGGATCTGGGTAAAGTACGAAGGACCAATAGCCGTTAGATATGGTAAAGCTGCAAGGCAGATATGACAGTCGTGGTCCGTTGGATCAAGAGGACACGTGGCGAAAGATCGTCATGTCGCTGACTGGAAATTCAAAGGAATGAGGTTTGATCTTAGCCATCAGATCAAGGTTTGATCTTAGCCGTTAGATCAATGTTTGATCTTGACCATTGATCCAAATCCATCTCGGAGTCTCGGCTATCGTGACTTGGAGTGATGAGACCCTTCATCACAGGAACTGCGAGATGCGAATTCACGAAGAGATCTGGATCGTCAATACACCAAGATTCTGGACCGATGATCCAACTCCATCTTGGAGTTTCGCCTATCACAACTTGGAGTGACGAGAACCTCCATATAAGGAACAGGGAGATGCAAGATCACGATTTAATCGTGGACCGTTGGATCAAGAGGATGCGTGGCGAAAGATCAGAGCACCATAAAGCTCCATCTCGGAGTTTCGCCTATTGCAGCTTGGAGTTATGAGCACCTCCATCTAAGGATCAGCGAGATACGAGATCACGAAAAGATCCTGACCGTCAATACACCAAAATATGTGGACCATTGATCTAAGCTCCTTTTCGAAGTCTCGCCTATCACGACTTGGTGTGACAAGAACCTCTATCGAAGGAATCGTGAGATGTGAATTCACGATGAGATCTGGACCGTAGAATCATCAAGATTGTGGACCATTTATCTCAGCTCCATCTCGGAGTTTCGTGGATCGTGACTTGGAGAGTCGAGATGATTCATCTCCAGATTCACAAAATGTGAAATCGCGAAAGCTCTTGGTCATAGACATGGTCATATAGAGGAAGGAGCTAGCACAGAAAAGCTCTGTATCGAAGCTTTGGAGATTGCAATATGAAGTGTCAAGACACTTGGCCATAGGAATGCCAAAATGCCGAAATGCCGAAATAAATGCAAGACCCCATGGATTCAATCCAACGGTGCAGATGAATTTGAACAAGATCAGAGGGAAACTGTAGCACGATACAGTGTAACTGCCAGAAACCGCTGATGGGTTCTGCCAGAGGACTCGAAGACACTACGGGATGACTGGCAGAGCTAGTGAAGAGTCTCTGAGAGGGATGAATATGCCAGTGGAGGCGATTGACAACTGATGAGCATTAAGGCCTATAACTGAAACAGAGAAGGTGAGTTCGACTGTCACAGAGAAGACGAAGAGTCTCAACTGCCAGAGAGGCTGAGGAATCTCAGCATAACACCCAGTGATGTTGAACGCGTGGGAAAACTGCCAGAGAAGTTGAAGAGTTAACATGATGATCAGGCAGAGCACTCGAGAGGTGGAGGATATCGGCGCAGTGTGAGCATGCAGAAGAATGGAAAATATTGCATACACAAGATGCACAAAAGCTATATATACACGACACAGAGAAGAGAAGGGTTGTTGTTGCCATTGTTGTTGGAGTTGTTGTGGTCATTGTGTAGAAGGATTGAAGTGTGAGCAAGGAGGCAGAGCGCAGGAGTAGAAATACACAGTAGAGGAAGGTTGCATTGAAGGGACATGGTGCAGAGAGTATAAATGGAGAAGAACAGAAAGTGCAAGGTGTGTGCAGAAGACACTGATGCAGACAGGGCAGAGCAGTGTAACAGAACAACGACAAGGTTGGTAAGCCATTGAATAACTTTATTTCATTGTAATGAGTTCCAGTATCAAAGATTAATATTTTAGGGAGGTTGGGAGGTGCTTGGGAGGACTGTTGTCCTCAGAGGTTCAAGTGGGTGCTTGAACACAGGGA
>ML782249.1:345496-356593 GCA_009831015.1 Picea engelmannii
GGTGGCAGGGTGGTGCAAGGGAGAAATCTTGTTCTCTGTTATACAGGTTGGTGCCTGTATGATTGGAAGTTGGTGCTTCCATCCAGTTGGTGCTGGAAACACTCAGGGAGTTGGTGCTTCCTTCTAGTTGGTGCTAGAGAAACTAGGGAGTTGGTGCTTCCTTCTAGTCAGTGCTAGAGAAACTAGGAAGTTGGTGCTTCCTTCTAGTGGGTTCTAGAGAAAACAGAGAGTTGGTGCTCTCAGCAAGTTGCAGCTTACAAAACAGAGGTTGTAGCCTCATTATGATTTGGTTCTCATATGTATGATAATGTAAAGAATGTAACTATTACTTATCATATAAAGAAAAAGAGGCTTTTACCCTGTATGGGTTTCCTCAGGAAATATCTGTCTTTGTGTTTCTCATATATGTGACTGATGCTGAATGTGCCATTGTTTATTTCCTTGCATTATTTTGATCATCATTTAGTGTTTCAGCAAAGAGTTTAATAGAAGCATAATTGTTTAATCTCAGGTACAACTGATTCACCCCCCCCCCCTCTCAGTTGTCCAACATAAATGTGGTAGATTGGTCTCAAAGGAAAAACTACAAGGAAAACGAAGTGGTATGAAAGGAACCATATTGCAAGCAAGTTCCCTCATCTATCCTTGGTAGCTTTTGGGGACCAAAATCCTCCCAATGGGGAGGTGTGATCTGAATCATATCTAAAAAGAAAAATTGGCTATCAGCACAAGCTCTAAGATGATCAACACAGGCATTATTTAAGGCTATGGACGACGAAGGAGATCGACTGGTCGGCGTGAAGGGCCCCATTCCACCACGATTGATGTCCAATTTTGTATGAAATGCATGTAAAGTTAGGAAATATATTAATTTATAAAATAAATAATGAGACGTTCATAAGACCTTTTCCACATGTGAGAAAAGACAAACAAAAGAACAAAAGAAGGAGAAGTGGACTAGAGAAAAGATGCATCTTTGGGGATGCCTGACCTTCCAACTATCCTCTTAGTTGACTCAACATTCTATATCATGTTTCCCCACAATGAGAGAGGGGTTATTTCACTGTGAATGATGTAAAGAGGTTTCCTAGATGTCACTAAGGAGCATATAGATGTACCGGAGAGCCTATAACTTGTCCATTGTTGAATAATAAAGAGCATGGTTGAATCCAAACGAATGTTGGTTTTCCCGTTTGGGTTTCTAGGGTAAATTATGAGTTTATGTGTGATGATTGTTATGGTTGTATTTGTTTACAAATGGTTGGATTTCATTTCTAGTACTTCTCTAGCAACACCATCTAGATTACTGGAAAGACATTTCAAATCTATATTTTTCCAATTATATAATTCAATTGAGGAGGAAATATTGTATTCTCTCTTACAAGAGTCCCTATACTTTGTAGGATTTTTCACTCTACCATATTTAGAGCACTTGACAAAATCCCCTAAAATCGAAAACTCTCCTTATGTTTAGTTTGTTTCACCTTGAGGAGTAGGATGTCTATGTTCTTCATTTTCCATTAGCAATTTATAAGCATTACTAATCTCTACACCAACCATCATGAATATATGATTGGTAGTTTTTTGCACTATCTCTCTACATATTTTTCATTTGGTATTGTCCTTCTCAATCAAGACTTCTTCATGTAGACAATCTAATTCATTTTGTTGGGAAGCTATGGGAAGGCTATCCTTAAAGGATATGCATGATTTGGATCTATTTAATCTATGTACTCTTGCATTTGTAGTGGCATATATCTTCAATTCATTCTAAATTGGAGTAGTATTTACTACCAATGTTTTGGGAACTTCTCATTATTTCCAAGAAATTGTAGAAGAAATAATGGATTGGTTGTGGTAGTCTGGTTGCATCACCACACTTTTGTCTTTCAAATAGTCATACAGAAAAGAAAAATTGAGGGTATTAGTAACATGGTAGAAAACTCTATAGTGCAAGGAGATATTTCCATTTTTATGCTTCATGGAAAGACCAAAGATTTGGAGAGGGAAGGTTAAAACATCTAAAGTATTATAATAAAAAAAAGAAACTTGAAAATTTGGATATATATAGTCAAATATGCAGGGTCATCATGTAATGGTGCCTAGATGACTCTAAGAAAGGAATAAAAAAAATTAATATGTCTATAATTCATGACATGAGAAAGAAATAAAGAATTAGGGCCACGATGGAATAATGGAGTAATTTCTATCTAAACATAACCCAAATGTAAAAACTTCTAACTAGAATTCATGTATTTTTGAAGATCAATTTTTTTGATAAAAGATAGGAAGTGATTATCTAAATGTGTCTTTAACAAAAATCACATTCTTAGAGATATGGCCATGTTTTAAAGCTTTATGGAAGAAAGGATTTAACCTACACACATCATAATAATTTATATGAGGTAAATGTCATTGTGGTAATGGTTCTATTTCTTCAACAAACAATGATTCCATGATTAATTCAGAGATTATTGAACTAAGAGGAATAAGATCATATGTCAAAACAAAAGCAACTTCAAATTTAGAACTAACATGTTCCATAGAATGAAGAGTGCAATAAAGAACCTGTAAACAAAGGATCTAGCTAAGCAAGTTTCATCAAGCTGGTGATGCAGACAATCACAATGTTTCCTATAGTCAACTTACTTGTTGCACACTCCTTGCGACTTATTGAGTGTGGCTTCTAGGAACATCCTATCTATTTCACTCCTCAATACAAATGCTTTTTCAAAACTCAAATAGTTCTAAATATGTTCTTCCATGTTTTCTTCTCTTGACATAGAAATCTTATACATATTGCTAAGTTAAATCTTATGACTCTAATGATTTATGGCTCTAATACCAATCTAGGATGGATCGTGGGATATGCTTAATAAATAAGAAAATATGCTTACAAACAGGATCCAATATTGTACTAGTAAATAAAAAATATCATAAGAAGGAACTATAATCAGAACTTGTACTGAAGACAAAGAACACTTTGATGAAAATGATTACACTAAGGCAGAAAGATATACAAACTTGGACTTCAAACTCAAATCTCACGACACATTGTAATTCTCTTTCTTAGAAATTATTTTCTCCAAAATTTTCCTTTCTTAAGAGAGATTCTCTCTTATTTATAACATTAGATCGATGTCCTGAGAATTCTAGCTTCATTGTGTAAGATGCCAGCAGGAGTATTTTATACTTACTATTCATCCACTTTTACTATGCATATTCTTTTGTGACTGGACCTCACTTTTCTTAATGGATAATCTATCTAGAACATCCTAGAACAATCCTAAAACAAGCCTTCTAGTTAGCTAAGAATAATATTTCTAGACTCACCTAGACTAATGTAAGGAAACTTGACCACAAGTCGACCAACACAACTTTTATGTGCAAAGGCCCACATGCTTCCCTACTGGATGTCAATATGTTTTGGTAGATGCTTGATTGAGCATATTATACTTTGAGAAGCCATTAGCGAGGGAAGTATGTCATTCTCCCCGTCTTCATTGGATCCATCTTTAGAAGTGTTGTAGTTAATACTATGATAAGGGTATGTTCAAACGTGATTATCTCCATATCTTATCCTGATGGTACCAACCACAAATGAGAAAAATGGTGGCTTAATATCTCTAATATATCGTTGATCAATTGGATAACTAGAATACTTGAACTTCCAACAATTCCATTTAATATCATTGATGATTTGCCAAGGGATTAGTTCAATTCCTAAGAACTCAATATGAAATAAATGACATAAACCATATTCTACACATTGTTGGATACAGATTCCAAAATAATGCATTTTACCTTGGGGGTCTATGTCATGATTGCATGAGATAAATTTACTTATAACCAATGTAGACCCATCTTTTGGATTTATGAAGCACCAAGAGGGATCAAAGCTCTAGAGGTCTTAATATTTTCTTCATTGAAGCTGGATCTAGGTTGGTTGTAGTCTCACTCAACTCTATCGAACTCGAAATTACTCATAACTCATGCATATATGGATATGTAAAAATACAATTTTGATTATTGTTATTAAGATATTTATATTTGTATTGTAACAATATTTCCATGTATATCATATCTAGTATTTATGTTTTAAATTTGGTATCTCTCATTTTTATCTCTCTATATAAAAAAAATTATATCGGGTGTACATATGAAATCTCTCTTATGTATATATAGAGATATTTTTATTTCCATTTCTATCTATTTTCGGCTAACATATAATATTACTATTATTATTTACTAAAAATATTATAATTCTTTTTGAAGCCAACATATGATGATGTAATCATTACCCATGTGAAAACATATCTATACCCAAGTGTAGATGCACCTCGTTATTCTCAATATAATGATGATGTAAGTGTTACCAGCGCGACAATATCTCTACCATATTGGATTGTAGACGAACCTCACTACTCTTTGTGCAAAAATATTAATACATGGAGACCATCTATGAGAGAATGCAATGAGAATACTAGGAAATCCTATGCAGACATTTTCCATTTTTCTAATACATGCAAGAAGATCTTTATAAGAATAATAAGAGATATTTGGTTCCCTAAATACATGTGCAAAATATGTTCTCCAAAAACCGACTTTGAAAAAGACAAGACTAAATGTTTCCCTAGATGTATATCTATATGAAAAATACCATTTGTAGAGAATATTACAATGAATTTCCCAAGAAAATTCTTTCATGAGTTCTAGCCAATCTGGTTCTCTAAAATTGCTACTTTCACCTCGCTCACTCGAACTATTGACACTCCCTTGTTCTTTCTCCTTCTGTGGGTATGGGTATGGGTTGTCTAGTCATTTTGACTTCAAGGAAGGGACTAAAGCCCTTTTCTCTAATATTTTCTAGAGACCGAAAAGGAAAGAAAGATGATTAACATAGTTACCAACTTAATGAGAACTGTGACCTCAAAACGAGTACTCTGGCCCAAAAAACCCATATTTTTGCATAAAAAAATCAAAATCAACCCCCAAATCAAAAAGTGGTGCTACTGGTAGCACCATGTTTTAAAGCGGGGTCAAAATTACAACATTTTTCAAACATGGGCTTCAAAACTTAGATAGTAGCTCAGAAAAATCTTAAAATCAGCACCTAAAAACAAATAAGATGTTTTTGAATTTTTTTTTTTTTTCAAAACGTTAAATTTTGAGATCATTTGAAATCGCATTTTTATCATTTGGTACCATTAAAACCAAAACCTTAAAATTAACCATCAAATTGAAAAGTACTACTACCGGTAGCACCCATTCTAAAATTAGGGTATGAAAATGACACATTTTTATAATGTAGTAAAAGAAATCATCATTACTGTAAACAAAATCATAAAAGAAACCCTTAAATGTTTACTTTTTAAATGTTATTATCACACAAAGCACAAGGTAATACATAATGCCATGAAAATATCACAATATACTTTAAAAACTTGACGTCACTTTTAAATAATTTTTTACTTTTAACAATAAAAACGTAAATACAAGTTACATTGAATGAAACATAAATAATTTCTTAAAAGTATTGTTGTATTGACCATATTCAAAACATATGAGCTAAGAAATTTTATGAGCTAACAAAATGGTGAAAAACAAAGTAAAACTAGAAAAAAATGAAAAAAATTTAAAATTTCCCCCGGAAAAAAATAATTTAAAAAACAAAAATATGTTGTTTTGTTAAAAAGAAGAGCAAAAAATCCCTTCAAATTTAAAAAAAGAAAAAGAAAATGAGAAAAAAAAAACTGAAAAATAATCAAAATTCAATAAAATATTTAAAAAAAAAACATCTAAAAAAAAATAACAAAAACACTAATATTACCTAAGCTACAAATTTATTTCAATGTGTTTTTTGAAAATAAATATGAAACTGTATAATATGTTAATAATGTTACAATGTTATAATATAACATTGTTATATTATACCATATTGTAACATCCTCGGCCCTCCAGAGACTGGGTAATGCTACCATGCGAAATATACACTTATATAATATATATGCATTTTAATGAATTTAAAACACTTAATCACAATAAACACAGAATTATTTCTATCATACGGAATCAATGGAACTAGCAGTAATTCATATATGCAATGGAATACATGATAACATTCGAGCATCACAAAACATGCATAAAATACATAATTAAGCACATAAATGATACTTATCTTTTAGCTAGAGTAAATCCACCAACTGCGTGCAGACCTTCCACGAACCTCCCAACCATAGACCACACTGCTCATCACGCTCAGCGGTAGGTCACCCCCAAGCTGGGACTAAGCTCCACTGGGTAAGGGAACTCTAGGCTTGGCAAGGACAACAAGGAAGTTGCACAAAGCAACAGGAATGATCTTTTATCTCAGGAGCCAGTTATGCCCACAACCCACAGACCCTCATTCCCCACATGCCTGCTCCACCCCAGGAGGATACACCTTCACTAATACAAGTCCATCGGCTAGTACACCTCCCTTACCTTGGGCTCCAGCAATAGGCTAGACTAGAAGTCTCAGATTATTGTAGCTACTACAAGACTCCCTTCTAGGAGAACTCACTTCCCAGCAACCTCTCTCTCACCTGGGAGAGTTGCTCATTGGCTTGAGAACTTGCCTCTTCAACTCAGTTCTAGCACAAGGAGGAAAACCACAAAGATCAGCAAGGAACAGATGACGGCAGCAAACCACACTTAGTCCAGGAACTATGTGGCCACAACAGCTTACCATTATGACACCACACGACACGAACAAATACAAGGTGCTTGAGTTTCTCAGGAAGGAAACACGGGACGAATTCACAGTTTATGTTTTCAGAGATGTGTGAGGGTATGCATAGGTCGATCCAGAGCTAAGCGGAATTCACAGAGGATACACACGAGATAACTCAGACTTCTCCCAGAGACACGGCTCGGTCTGTCGGTTTTCCCCACGGGTTTCAGGGTGTGTGACTAGGAAATGACGCAGAGGTCGATCATGGAGGTTTTGGGTTTAGACTGTGGATGGAAGAATGGATAGGACCCCCAACACAAGTTGATGCTTCAACTTTAACTGCATGATCCCAGGTTGACACTTGTCTTCCTAGAGCTACATGCGCTCCATTTATCTTATGTTCCCTTTATAAGAACTTAGGACAACACTCAACATGTCCACCTTAGCCTTCAGGAATAATAATAGAACATTATTCCTTTAGAGGTAAGTCCCATAGATTATCCCCTAGGCCCCAAACACTTATCCCCCTCCCTCACCCTACCTAGTGGAAGCTTAGTCCCATGTCACTCTTTCTTCACGAGCAGTCTACACACAACGATGTTTATATTTTTATTAATGATTATGCATAATTACATATACAAAATAGGCTCTTGGCCTTGGCATCCTAGGCTCTCTGACCTAATCACCACATAAGCCTCCTAGCTTATTATAAGTCGGCTCACTAGCCTATCAAATATGTTTACAATTCATAATTACAACTGGGGCTCTACCTAGGGATATTACAATCCCCTCCCCTTATTTTTGCACTATCCTCAATGCAACTTGTTTATACATATATAATCAAAAAATTCTTCAAAAGCTCCAAGCTTTAGTTATTGGAATCCCATTATCCACCTAGTACTTTACTTTCAAGTACCAATTCTGGTATCCATATTGGAGCTAAAACTCAATTGCTCTATTCAATAGAATTGCTTTAGGAAGCATTCAGCTTATTGTTCCTTGTTACATGCTTCAATTAAACCTCATTGAAAGAACCTAATGGTTGTAGATCCATAATGTTCCATCCATTGATAAAGTCTCAGCGGTGCTATGACTCCACAGATGTAAACACTCTGCTCATACACATATTCATTCAAAAGCCACATTAGAACATACATGCAATATATATACAGGAAATTCTAATAGCATTATAACTTGTATACGAATTATGAGATACATAGCATACAATGAATAAAGAATTGATACTTATCTTTTGATTGAGAAGACTTCCATATCAACATGGTCTAGGCCAAGGTACCAAACCCCAGTAGCACTCCAACCAACGGTCTCTCTTCTCCACATGCCTATCCCACCCCAGGAGTGTGCACCTTCACTGTCACACAGTCCATCAGCTATTACACCTCCCTTTCCTTGGGCTTCAGCAACAGGCCAGATTGAAAGTCTTATAGCACCGTGGCTCAAGGAGTTCCAACTACCCTAAGAGGTCTCCAATTGGCATCTTCCCTGAGCTACTCTTTGTAGTCAACATTACACTTTAATCAACATCATATCATCTGCATCACCCACATGCAGTTATCATGAGAGAATATAAAATAATTCATTTAGGAACTCAAACTTAGTTCAAAAGGGAATTCAACTTTGTTTTTCCCAAACATGAAATTATATTTCATAATTCTTCTTTTTTGTTGCCATATTAGGATTGCAACCTTCCTTGTGGTTTTCCACAAGCACCAAACTGCATACCATTTTCCTGCAAGGCTTCATCTTGCACATTGCCAACAATTGTCAGTATTTTATGTACATCATAATTCTATTGCAATATGTATAGAACCATATGCAGTGAATTTAGAATTGTCTGCATCTAGCAATTCAATCATAATTACCAAACAATTTAATAAAATAGAATGACTCATCATTCTATGCATATGCATGTTCACAATAATATTTGTAAGTTCATTTCTTCTTTTTTTGAACAAGAAAATTTCTTGTAGTCAATGCTCATGTGACTACTTGACTTGTAACTTTCATGTTGCAATGTCTAACACCTCCCTGAAATGTCCTCAACTTCATGATTTAACAACATTTCAGTTGTCAGTAACAATTATTTCCATGCAATAATATATATGCATGTACTTATAAAATATATTCAACCATTACATTTAGTATACAATTCTATCACTTACTATGCATGAGTGCAATTATCAATGCATACTTATTCAGTGCACCTTGCATTGAATTACATAATGCTCTTTATCTCAGTCATGTATCTCACCATCCATAAGTTGGAATTTGGGCCAATGTGTTGACACATTCTCCACACACTTCCTATTGTCTTCCCAATTAATTGGATGTCTTCCTTTTCGACCCGAACACTACACCAAGAATATAATTCTATGGTGTTTATTACTGTTAGCAAAAAGGTTGCAGTCCAAGTTTTATTTAAAGTTAGGAAGCTTTTAGTACTTGTGTGGCTCATAACCTTTCTATATCCAACCATGTCCTAGTCTCATACATGACTAGCTTACTTGCATTCATTCCTATAACAAGTTCTTATCTTTTAATTCTTTGGTTATTACCCCATAACCAAATTAACATGACATTCTACTATGTCAGTGTGTGCATTCAAAAGATAAAAAGATTTGAATTAATACAGACCTCCAGCCTTTACCACATCCTATGGTATGCATTCAAATAATATAATCATGTGATTTTATAAAATAACTCTGGTTGAGGAAATTCTTACCTAATTTTCCTCTCAACAATTATGCAAAAAGAGTAATAAAAACTCATAACTGCATGACTGCCATTAATAAATTTTATACTACCTGAATGTCTAATGGCAGTATAATCTTTCATGATTATTTTATCAAACTTATAACCAATACTTCAGCTCTCTGTTGCTTCCCTCCTTATGAAACAACATCACCAACAACACTTGCAAACACACAAGCATTCTTTCCTCTGGCTAACCCAACAAGCCGTAACATACTTGCTGCCACAGAAATTGCAGCAACTTCTTTCTCCCTATAAAACTTTTCCTTGTTGATCCCAGAAGTCTACAATTCTTCCTGGATTCCTGGATCTTCTTGTGATCCCATTGTGATCACTGTGCATGATTATTCCTTCCCTGAGCACTTTTGATGCAGTGCCCCCACCTCAGTGGGGTCTGTTGACCTCCCGGTCAAGGATCTTTCCAAATGTTGAGTCGGATTGACTCTTCGAGCCTTTGCTAGACCCCTATTAATCTTACACAAGTCCCCTTTCCTTCTGTGTGCAGGTCCTGATAGACACACGGGCTATTCCTACGCGCTTCCAAAACTCCAAGTTTCAGGCACTAGCCTGTTTTTCATTATCCCTTTCCTTTGTATGACCCTGGGCTATGACCTCATGGAAAACTATGATTGTGGGCATGGGAAAGAGCGGTTTTAGGCCAACCCTCTTTTCACCTCGCAATTCACCTCCAGCTGCCACGCGTCACTTTGTTAAAACCGTGGTATAAATTGCGGTCCGCTCTCAGATTTTTAACATCCGAGCAAGTTCTGGCCCCGCAATCCAGCTTGTCCATCAATCTCCAATCCCTTGGCGATGATTCGCGATCAACGGCTTCTATCTATCCTCCCTTTTCTACCTTATTTACTCCTTCCACAAGCGATCCTAGATCTACACGATCTGTCGACACGTAGCTCCCTTCCAAATCAATGGCTACGATTGATTCTGACCATCCAGCCCTCATAAGTTTCAACTCTCAACTATCTACTTTTCCCGGTATGACAATATTCCAGAGTGGAAGATCTATTGACAACTTTCCTAAAAAATCAGACAATTTTGATGAACTCCAACTCTCCAGCCTTCGGGAGTTCTCACGTCTCCACACACACAAATCTCCGGAGTGAATTTCCCCAGAGTGAAAGATCTTTTGCCACGCGTCCTCTCCAAATCAACAACCCTGATTCTCTTCATGACTTCGGGTCTTTCTGACCAAGACCAGATCAATGGTCCTTCGACCTCCTCCTCGATCAACGATCGAGATCTCCTTCGGGACTTCGACTCTTTCTAACCAAGACCAGATCAACGGTCCTTCGACCTCTATAACAATGTTATATTATAAAATATGTTTATGTTTTTATAGATATTTATGAATTTTTTTGTGTAAATTTTATTTTTTAAGGTTTTTGATATAAATTTTAATTTTTTGTTGTAGTTTTAAGGTTTTTCAACTTATTTTTGTTAATTTTTATTTAAATTTTGTATTAAAATTTTTGTTTTAAATTTTTTAATTTGGGTTTTTTGTGTATATGTTTTTAATTTTGGGGGGGTTTCACCTTTTTTTAAAAAAAATTGTCTATAATTTTTTTTTTTTACCTTTTTCTTAATTTTTTCTCATT
>ML782249.1:356909-370772 GCA_009831015.1 Picea engelmannii
TTTTAGTTTTTTAGTTTTTTCTCATATAAATTTGTTTTTAAAATGTTTTTGTTTTTTAAATTTCAATTATGTTTGTTTTCTTATTTTTTTAAGTTTTTAATTGATCCCAAAAAAATGAATTATATTTTTTTGCTAAATATTTTAAAATAGTGTTATTTAACTACAATTATTTTCTATGTATTGAAGTAAGGTAAAAAAAAATGTGTTAAAAATGATATTTTCCACTATATTTAAAATGTATGAAACCATAACTTAATTAAGGACAAATAATTATATGAAAAATCTTAATTTCAAAAAACTAAATGGTGTACAACATTTTTAACATGGATGAAGCATGGAAATATGATTAAAAATGGAATTGAATAAAAAAGAAATTAAAAAAAATAGAAAAGTTTGGAAATAGATGAAAAAACATCGTTGAGAAAAAAGAAAAAAGAAATAAAAATTGAACAATTTGAAAATAAATGAAAAAACAAGCATTTAAAAAAACAAAGTGGAAACCTTATGTATCAGAAAATTTAAAATATCAAAAAACCACCTAAAAATGGAGGGGGGTGCTACCGGTAGCACCATTTTTAAAAATGGGGTAAAAAACTTGAACCCCAAAAAATGAGAACTCTGTAAAGTTCTCGTTAAGTTGGTAACTATGTTGGTTATATCTTTTGATATTTCTGATAACATTTGTATAATCTCTTGTCCATGTAAAAGAAGAATTCTCCAATATTTTATTGACTATATTTATGTCAACAAAAATCTAAAGATAAAATGGTGCAAATACCAAATCATAAAATTTATGCAAATGACCTAAATATTCTACCCAACATTAGTTGAAAACCAATATATCATTTATCTATACAACTACAAAAATTTGTACATCTAAAAATATTACCCATTCTTCTTGGAAACTCAATGGGGGGGATTTTCATGCCAAAGGCATAATAATAGTCCATTGACATTGTCCCATAAGAACAGATATACTTGTTTTGAAACAATCTTCACATTTTATTTGGATTTGCTAGAATCTAAACATTAAATCAAATTTTGAAAAGACATAGAAACCCTTCATCCTTCTTAACAAGTCATCTTTATTGAGAATATGATACTTGATATCTTTCAAGAATGCATTGAGAGGTGAATAATAAAAAAACTAACCTTTTTCTTACCTATCTTCTACTCTGAGTGTTTATTCACATAAAATCATGTGAATAACCCAATTAGAACAAGATGGTTCTATCAATCCTCTAGCGAGGAAGTCATCAATTTATTTTTGGCACTCAAAAAATTATTTTGCAATCATGCCATGATGATTTTCTTGGGTGGAATTGGCATTAGGAACCTCTATAAGTCTAATTTCACATTGTTCTCTCTTCTAGAATGCATTTGGGTACTCTGAACAACAATCTCTTACATTTTTTCTTTCATCTTCTCCAATTATTTGGCATGCTTTTCTCTTTCTTATTTTAAATGTGCAATTCTTCTTAAACGCTTTTCAAGCTTTTATTCTATACATCTACTTACCAAATTCATATTGACCTTTTCTTCACAACTCTTCCCAGTAGAATTGAAACAATATTATCATTGATAAGCAATGTAATCGTCTTATCATATGTTGTTAGGGGTAAATATTTTTATAAATAATCATTACCAATCCAAATGTCAACACCTTAATCTTCAAACTAAATGAAATTGATAAGAGACTTCATACATGAAAAGCTAATGGGGATAGGAATACTTTGCAATAAATATTCATTTTCTCCTTGCATGCAAATCTAATAGTACTTTCACTTGTATGATATACATATAAAGGAAAGCAATCCTTTTTGACAAGGGAGATTAATGGTCATATATCAATTACAACATCAAGAATATAAGGTTTCATACCTTCAAATTAGATATCACATGCTACATAGACTAGCCTTGTTTCTTAGACCAAAGAGATTGGTGTATTTATCATTTTGATGTCTTCTTCAATCTTAGGAATTCCTGTAATTTTTTCTACACAATATAAATATGTACCATTCTTTGAATCAATCTCATCTACATCTTTTTATGGAGTTTTCTATATAGAATCCTTCTTCACTCTTTTCAAATATTCTTCATTGTTTTTTACTCTTCGATATTCTTCATCATTAGGATTCATAGTGGATAATTCTTTTGTAATTTCCAATTATTCGGTAAGACTTTATTTCTTCAACATTTATTCTTGAATCTTTATCTTTTATTTTTGCAAGGCAATTATTTGATGTTTCCTTTCTCTTTTTCTTAGAATTCTAGCAATCTATTCTTCTTTGATTTTGCTAATTATGGATTTCCAATTAGAGTAGGACACATATGGGAGTGAAGAGAAATAAAGGGGTTCATTATGGGAAGGAATATGAATAGTACTAGAAGCAAAGATCTTATATTGTCAAGGTAGGACTGGATTGTCATGAGAAGTAGATAAAGTGCATGAAGATGGAATAGTAGGGGAAGTAATGGAGGTAGTGTCATTGATACCATAAGATTCAAGAAACATGGGAACTGATTCAAGAATATACAACAATTTTGAAGTAGAATTAGAGGTAGTATGAGGATTCTCACCATGGTTATGTATCAAAGGTGTTCCTTAGAGTGAAACCAATTGTATCTGGATAGATTGATTTTCTTTAAAAACAAGAAGAGTATGTTGAATTTTCCACGGAGAAATATGCTTGTGAGATTCATGTAATTTAATTAGATTTTTTTGCAATTAATCGACCATTGGATGAGAATGTGTAACCATAAAAACTCTATGTATAGGAAAGAATACTTCATAATTTGAATCAAAACATGATTATATATCTAACTCATCAAATTATTTATCATTCTTAGAAATATGGATCACACCATCATAAGAAGGATATTCGTCATTTTCAGATAAGACATAATAAAAATCAACAAAATATGGATTAGCTAGTAAAGCCTTAACTTTCCCATAAGCTTTATGCCTCTCTAGACTATCATTTGCATAATGCCCAAACTTCTTATAATCGAAACACTAAAATTTATTCTAATCAATATTCTTACTCATATTCTTCTTTGGTTGGTATCTAAGATAACTCTTCTTAGTGCTAAAACCAAAATTTATTTTCTTTCAAAAGAATGTTTTTTCTTTTGAGAAGAACATGTACATTGGCATTGCTTATGATGCTTTCTTGGTCTGCTCTAGATTTTGCAACCAAAGTCTCTTCTCCCTCATTAAGAAGAACATACTTTAGAATCTACCATCTTTTGTAGACCATCAATAGTCTTCTCCAACTTCTTATTATTACAATCTTGTGTGATAAATGATTCAATCACCTAGTGAATTGTTGCAAGGCTCATTGAATTCATTTTTACTAGATGAATAGATTGTTTATCATATGCATCTTTTGCTATTGCAGAAAGGTAACTACTTAGATAGTAAGTTTTCAATGTAAGATCATTCATGTCACCAAACGTATATAACAAATCTTTCATGTAACGAAAGTATGCATCTCTTGGAGATAAATCACAAATATGTTAAGAAAAATGCTTTATTTTCCTCATTATCGGCAAAATTTCGAACAAATTCATTGATGATAGAATTAACAAGATAATTAGGACCACCATTGAGAATTTGAACCTGGTTTTCAATTTGAATATAATCCCACCATCATTTCAAAATACCAATGAAATCAAATGTTAGTAAAACAACGACTTTAGGTGCACCTTTCTCTAAAGATATTGTTTGAATATTTTCTCATCCTACCATACCATTGATCATTTATAAAGTTTCACTTTATGACCTATTATCCATAGTATAACATTTATTTTGTGGATTATGAGTTCAAGTTGTAGAGCCTAGAGGTTCAGAATATATTTCTTCATCAACCACTACTTTGGCAACAATTTTTGTAGCCATTTTGACACTACTATTATCCAATACTCTAATGTCAACCTTACAAAGATTTCTAGCTTTTTTTTCTTCATTCCAGCTAGAGTCAAACCTAGAATAAAATCAAAAAATCATATATACAACTATCTACTTGAACCATATTTACAACATTTTTCGTGGCTTTGTCAAAAGATATGACTCTATATTTTGAAAGACTTTTCACTCTACCATCTTCAAACCATTTGACAATATCTCCTAAAATAGGAAATATTTCTTATATATAATTTCATTCACCCATCGGAGAATGATGTCTATTTTCTTCATTTTCCCTTGGCAGTGTATAATCATTGCTACTCTCTACACCAACCATCATGACTATATCATAGTGTGTTAAATCTTTGAGGAAGAATGTTTTAACCTATACACATCAAAATACTTTATATGAGGTAAGCGCCACTAGGGTAATGGTTCTATTTTTTCAACAAACAATGATGCAGTATTTGCTTTAGTGTCATGGCCTAAATTGTAATAAATCTAAATACATAGACAAATACCACAATTTGCAACCATTAACTAATAAAAGTAGAGATACATGACTCAAGATTACAGAAATTATAAGGAGTGTGTGGTGAATTACTTACCTAAAAGCTGAAGGAATTGACTTATTTATAACACCATGAACGTCAAATCGTGGCACTCCAATATGTGATCCAACATGCCACAACATATTGTGGCGGATGACTCTCCCCCCAACCAACCCTTCAGTCATCACGACTGAGAGCCCCTGAGCCCTCAATCTACTACTATGTTATATCTTCTTAGAATTATCCTCAAATTTCCAAAGCAAAAGATATATGACATTTTCTCCTTCTTTTTGTCCTTAATATAATCCATCCATGATAAAGAATTTGATCCCTAGGATACACTTGTGATTATGTAATTCTTTCTTTATCTTATCTTTTTTTCCCATAAAATTATCTTATTTTTAGTGCTTTTCCGTAAATTATCTTTACTTATTTTACCCCTTTCTTTTATTACACATGTTACCAATAAATTAGTAAGGGGGGGTTTTTCCTAAGAAGTGACCTCCTTTGGCGAAAAAATGGCAAGAAGTGGGTCAAAAACCCATTTATCCTAAGTTTGAGGTGCAAGAGAGCGATGTGCTAAGAAGAAAGCAGATCTGGGCGGCCAAAATCTGTGCGCTCAGATCTGCGGTGCAGGTTCAATTCTGGACCCCCGCCGCCTTTCTGCCTTTAACGGGAGGGGGGGGTCTGATATGGCGGTTTCCTAGTGCGGGTCCCCACTATCGTGGCACCTCCTCGTGATGTCGGACCCTGCCCCCCTAAAACCTCTTACCCCCTACCCCCCTCTCTGATATACTGCTTACCACTTCCTCTTACCGCCCTCACCTTCCGCCAACACTTGTCT
This sequence comes from Picea engelmannii, assembly GCA_009831015.1. Classification (NCBI taxonomy): domain Eukaryota; kingdom Viridiplantae; phylum Streptophyta; class Pinopsida; order Pinales; family Pinaceae; genus Picea; species Picea engelmannii. The sequence goes on from ML782249.1 coordinate 362,212, forward strand.
TCCACTCACCTGTCCTTTCCCCACCATTTTGTTATTTCCACTCCTCACCTATCCTCGCCTGCCATGTGTGCTCCACTCCCCATCTCATGTCACATCCCTCTTTCTGCCTTAGCCTCTCACCTCCCGCCATTTGCCTCCCATGTCATCTCTACCTATATGATTGTCCCCACTCTCCCTTCGCCATCATACCCTCCATCCCCGCCGCATCATTTCCATGTCCCTCCACCCAGTCGCTGAACATGCGTCATATCCTACTAGAGTTGTACCAATCGCCTTGCCCGTTCCTCCTCGTCATCATCCCCGATCGCCAGCCAATTTTCCCTGTACACATTCAACGAAGTGCAGAAGGAGAAAGAAAGATAGCCACGTCTTCAGGAGTAGAGTTGACCTAAGATTCTCCGATCCCGATGGAGAAGTTAATGCAAATAAGGAAGGTGGGTGAGACATTGTCTCCTTCCTTAAATATAAGGTCGGAAAGGGACAAAGCACAGAGGCAGGTTGTCAGTCTGGACTGACATAGATCGCCTCTGAAAGAAAACTGCATGGGAAGTTTGACCAATGTCTGCATGCACAACCTGACACACAAGCGTATCAACATAAATCCTTGAATGCATGACATGATCGTGTTTCAGGCAACAGATCCAATTCTAAGTATATGTAGGCATTTTTTCCATTTTGTTGGTATCGATGGTAGAGCTAAGCTCCCAATTGTAAAGTTTTCAGTGAGGCCTCTAGTTCTTTGGCTATAGACTGATATTTGAGACTTCTTGTCTAATGGAAGCTAGCCTCTTCCTTACTCTTTTCTTCTGACTCTTAAAGCCTCGGCATGGATGATCTAGTCGGGTGTTGTAATGACTGTATAATGTAAGTTTTATTATATCGGTTTTTTTGCAGCATTTTAAGTTTCTTGAAGTTTTCATATCTGAGAGGATCTCATATCTAAGAATTTTCCTCCAAAGGCTACTGGAAGACTGGATGTCCAGAGAAGACTTTCATCCCTCTCTCTTTCTTTCTCCACCTACTCACCACTATGCAAACTCACTGGCCTAAGTTAGATTAAGACCTCACCTAGCTCTGTATTTCCAACCCAGTTTTCTGAGTTAAAACGATATTGTTCTGAGTTTACTTCCATTCGTTCACCCTTTATAAACAACATGTGACATATAAACTGATGGGTATCGGGCTTACTCCTGCTGCAATCCAGGAGTGGCTCCTGGTGCCAACATTTATGGTGTCGCTGTCGGGGACGAAGTTGAATATTTTCCCTGGGATTGAATGACATTGAGCCTCTGATTCTGAAGATGCATCAGGCATCAAAGCCCTCCAAGATTTCTACTATGCACCTGGCGACTCTGTTGAGATTAGTCTCCAAGTGGGAGATTGTCAGTTGTGGAGCCTGATTATCTTCCTGATTCAGAGGTCTTTTACTTTCAGCTGTGTTTATACCCCATGAAGTATTTACACCCCAGAAGTATGTACACTCTTCCACGAGGGGGAGTGCAGAGGGGGGGTACCCCCTCTACGAGGTCTAGGGGGGCTATCCCCCTAGCTGGGGGATCTGGGGGCAAGTGGGCCCCTAGTGGGGGTTCGGGGGCGAAGCCCCCGAAGGAAAAATTACCTTGTAAATGTGTATTGTAATTTCATTGTAAATCTAGACCGTTCATTATAAGTTTGTAGATCTAATGGTAGAGATTATGTTAGGGTTTTTTGCCCTAGAAGGCAACCCTCTTTTATGAGGGAAATGTATTGTGGCTATGATTGATTGTGAATATTGTATTCTGAGAGAGTAGACTGTGAGAGAAAGAAGAGGAAGTTACAACGGGTTTCGTTGTAGGTTGTATCCCTTCACTTGTTGGATAATAATAAAGGAAGGACCTGGCAATTTCTTTGGTGGATGTAGCCCACACTAGGTGAACCACGTAAATCCGTGTCTCTCTTGTATTGTGTATCTTCTGTGTTTTGTTTCCACATTTGTTTTATTTTATTGCTCCATGGTCCTATTTTTCTAACAGACTCCACTGGGGAACCTACTATTTCATTTGTGGCTTCTAGAGGCAGGCATACAAGGTCTACCCCTCAATTTCCCTTGACAACACCTGAAACAGATCCAGAGAAGATCATCATAAAGGGAAAGGCCCTCAAAGAAGTTACTCCTGCTACTAAACCAAGTATCCCTGATGATTTTCCATCTCTTCCTGTAATAACTCCAATTTCTACTTCTTATTCTACTATTATACCTTCTGTTGGAGTTTCTCGAACATTAAATTTTGGGAGTGTTCCTGCTGAGTTTTCCTCTCCTAGTCTGAGACTTGAGGAAGAAATCCTTGTCACTCCACTCTCCCCTGAAATTGTACCATATTTGAGACCCAACGCCTTAGAATATTTGCCTACCCCAGGCTTCACCACTCCTCCTCATGTTACTGTTGCCACTACCACAGGAAGAGAGACCTCCATTCTCTCAAGCCCTTCATCTCTTTCTCCAAATCCTTTGTCATTTCCCTTTCCTCCTGGAAGCTCAGTTCCAACCTCCCCTGTCCTAACACCTTCACCTCCTATTTCTTCTCCACCTCATATCCCTATGGCAGGTGCTAATCCTCCCAAAAACCGAATGGATGCTATAGTGGCTACAAGATATGCCCCTCTAGTTCTACCTCATCCCATGAATCCTCTCCCTCCTGGATATTACCTAAAATATATGCCCGAGTTCATTGGAGAGGAATACATCATTGTTAAGGAGCACCTTGTTGCTTTCTACAGTTATGCAGACAACCTGAACATTGAAAATGAAGATGTCTGGATGAGATTCTTTGTCCAGATCCTTGATGGAAAGGTTATAAAATGGTTTAGGGGATTGACTCCTAGGTCTATTGCTAGGATTGAGGCTCTGGATGATGCCTTCTTGAGACAGTGGGGGGATAAAAAGGATTTCATGTACTTATTACAGAATTTGGGTCCTTGAAGAGAAAAGAGGGGGAATCAGTCTCTGACTTCTCTAAAAGATTCAATAAGATGTACAATAAGATTCCTGATGAAATAAAACCCTTAAAAGCCTCTGCCAAAATCACTTTTGCTAGTGCCTTTGACCCTGATTTCTGCCTCTTGCTCATAGAAAGAAGAGCTACTTCCTTGGCTAACATGCAAGATGCAGCCCTGGAAGTAGAATCCAATGTGTTGGCAGTTAATAGGCTCAGAAGAAAATCTAATAGAGACAAGGGAAAAGGGAGATCTGAGGCCTCAACCTCTGATTCTTCTACAACTCACCCTCAAGTAGATGAATTGACCAAGATGGTAAAGTCCATGTCCACAGAGATGGAGAAGATCAAAATGGAAGGGAAGTAGACATACAGAAATCCCAAAAACATTGATAACAGAGGAAAATTCAAAAGGCCAAACAACAATGCTCCTCAGATTATGCCAAGGGAGCAAAGGGATAGAGATAGAAGCAATCAAAAAATCCAAACCCCTCTCCAGAATAACCTTGTTACTGATGAGGAGAGGGAAGAAGAGGAGCTTGACCATGAAATTCAATGTATTGGAGATACCTCCCCTTTCCCCATTTGACTCAATCTGCCTATGAGGATTCCCTCCTGAACAGTCAAATAAATGAGTTGAGTAAAGGGGAGAAGGCCAATACTAGTCTCAATAAATATAACCTTGGGTCAAAGAAGAAAGAAGGGAAGTCTGACATCCTTGATCAGCCTGTCATAGTAGAGAAACCTATCAAGTAGGCATCGAATACCACCCAAAAAAAGAAAGCTCAAAATCCCTCGCCAATATCCAAAGACCCTATCCCAGAGGTGAGAGAAATTATGAAGCCTCCTTCCTCCTTCAGTTTTTAGCATGAAATTCAAAAAAATCAGAATCCCTGTGCCCCTTTCAAAGCTATTTAAACACAAAGACTTTAAAAAATCCTTGTCTAAACTGTTGCAGTCTGAGCCATCTTGCCATTCCCCAGACTCAGTAAATCTCCAAGACGAAAAGCTAGCAGTCATCTTAGGTCCTATGGTAGAAGATAGAGATGACTCATCCCCTCCCTTCTACACATCACTGAACATACATGATAAGGTGTTGCATAATTGTCTGATGGATTCAGGGGCTTGCCATAATCTCATGCCCAAAACTATCATGGAAGAACTCAAGCTGGAAGTCACAGAATCTTACCATGACTTGTATTCCTTTGACTCAAGGAGGGTGCAATGTCTTGGGGTCATCAAAGATTTGGTGGTAACCTTGTTTCAGCTTCCTATGAAAAGTGTGGTCATGGATATTGTGGTGGATGATGTTCCTCCCAAGTTTGGCATGTTATTGTCAAGATCTTGGATAAAAAGGCTCGGGGGAATGTTGCAGATGGACCTCACATATGCTACCATTCCATTCTTTGGAGGGGAGCACAAAAGACTATACAGAGAATCTCAATTGGCCTACATTGTCAGTGATGAGGCAGACCCCACCAATCACCCTATTTTTGCTCTGGATACTAATTTGGGATCTAGCTTGTTATAGCTCACTAATGCCCCAGAGTCTCCCCTTAAGATCAAAAAGCAATCCCTCACCCCCCTTGAAGGTTCTCCTCCAATTACCTCTATGTGAAAAATGTTCTTTGATGGAGCCTCCTCTAGAGAAGGTGTTGGTGTTGGAGCAGTCCTTGTTTCCCCTACTTAGGAAACTATATCTTGATCTTATAAATTAGAATTTGAAGCTACCAATAATGTGGCAGAGTACGAGGCTCTTATTTTGGGCTTAAGAGATGCAAAGGACATGGGGATTAAAGAAATATATGTGATTGGTGATGCTGAGCTGATCATTCAGCAGATCAGAAATATTTATCAGGCCAAACACCCTCAGCTTAGGAGCTACAGAAACGAAGCTTGGTACCTCATTGGCAGTTTTTTCCTGGCCTTCAATATATCATTTATTCCAAGAGGAGAAAACACTATGGTTGATTCCCTAGCTATTTCAGCAAGAAATTTCAGAGTCCCTCTACCACCCAAGCTCAGGTATGATACAAAAGTGAAATATAGGCCCTCCATACCTGACAACATCAAACATTGGAATTTTTTTTAGGATGATCTTGAAATCAAAAGATTCCTTGAGACTGTTGATGAATTCTCTACATTGCACAATGATCAAGACCCTTCTTCTGAAGCCAACCCTTATGTTGATGATCTTCTGAACAAGATTTTTTATCATCATATTGTTCATCTACCTAGCAATCACATTCCAAAGGGATTGGTTCCTTTGGAAACGATTTTTTATAGAAATGATGTGGCAATAAAGGGTAAAATCTCAAATGATAATGCTGATACAACTGAGTGTAACATCGACACAGAGGAGGAGCCAAAGTTTTCCAAGTTTTCAAGTAGCTTGACAAGAGAGCAGAGGATCGAGGATGTTGAGTTATTAAGGGAATTTGTTGATTTATTTTCTTGGACCTATGAAGACCTCAAAACATATGACACAATTTTCATTGAGCATAAGATCCCACTAAGAGAAGATGCTAAGCCATTTAGGCAGAAGTTAAGACAGATTAATCCTATGTTGTTTCCTGTCATGGAGAAAGAAGTAAAGAAGCTATTGGATGCCCAAATCATTGTCCCCTTGAGATATTATGAATGGGTTGCCAATCTGGTCCTAGTGAGAAAGAAAAGTGGAGAAATCATACTCTGTGTCAATTTTAGAAATCTGAACAGGAGCTCAAAGAAGGACAGTAACCCCTTGCCAAAGATGGAACATATATTACAAAGGGTAACAGGTGCATCCAGGATTTCCATGATTGATGGATTTTTCAACTACAATCAGATCTTTGTTTTACCTAAGGACAGAGAAAAGACATCCTTCACCACTCCTTGGGGCACATTCATGTATGCCAAAATTCCTTTTGGATTGATGAATGCAAGGGAAATATTTCAGTGAGCCATGGACATAGCCTTCATTGGGGAAAAAGATCAGTTTGTGGTGATCTATCTGGATGACATAACGGTCTTTTCTAGATCTGATAAGGAACATTGTTGTCATCTGAGGAAGGTCTTCTTGAAATGCAGAAGGTTTGGTCTTTCCTTAAATCCCAAAAAGTCTTTGTTTTCCATGAAGGAGGGAAAGTTGTTGGGGAATATAGTATCTGCTGAGGGAGTGAGGATTGATCCCAGTAGGGTGGAGGTGATCCAAACCTTATCACTCCCAAAGTCCAGGAAATAAGTCCAGACTTTTCTGGGAAAGATTAACTTTCTAAGGAGGTTTGTTTCCAATTTTGTTGAAATTGTGAAACTCGTAAAAACCATGCTCAGGAAGGGAAATGAAGTAAAATAGATGGTTGAGTCCAGAAATTCTTCTGAACAGATCAAGAAAACATTGACTGAAGCGCTTGTGCTCATCAGTCCCAATTACTCTAAAAATTTTCTAATTTTCTCTTTTGTTTCATTTGATACAGTGGTAGTTGTTTTACTACAGAAAAATGCTGAGGGATTGGAGCAGCCTATCTCCTTTTTTAGCAAGGCATTGAGGGATGCAGAGATCAGATATGATATCCTGGAAAAACAAGCTTATGCATTGGTGAAAGACCTCAATGATTTTAGGATCTATGTCCTTCATTCAAGGATTGTTTCATACGTCCCTTCAGCTGCTGTGAAGGACATTCTCATTCAGCCAGATATGGATGGGAGGAGGAGCAAATGGATTGCCAAAATCCTTGAGTTTGATCTGGAAATAAAGCCCACCAAGATAGTTAAAGGGAAAGGTTTAGCCAAGATTTTGGTTGAATCTAATTGTAAAGCCTTGGGGGTTAACTTCGTCAATGCTTTCTCAAAAAATCAGTAGGCAGAGTTGTCTAACAAAAGCTCCCAACATAGCTTACCACTAGCGGAATGCACCTGGTATGGATACATATTATATTTTTTTCAAGAATTAAAGCCTTCTGATGGAATGGGGAAGATAAAGGCAAGAGATTTAAAGCTCAAAGAAATCAAATATTGCCTTATTGACCAAGTCTTATATTAGAAGGACCCTCTAGGAGTGCTTTTGAGATGTATAAACCCACAGGAGGCCAAAGAATTATGTTTGTTTTTCATAGCAGCCTATGTGGAGGACATCATCTCTGGAAGAACACAACCTACAAAATTCTCAGGGATGGGTACTACTGGCCCACTTTATTAAATGATGTCTATAGAGAGATCAAAGCCTGCATCAAATGTCAAAAATTCTCAGGAAAGCAGCAGCTCAAATCCTTGCCACTGAAGCTTGTAGTATCTTCAACACCCTTTCAGCAATGGGGGTTGGACTTCATTGGGGAGATTCATCCTACTTCAAGTGGTCAACACAGATGGATCTTAACTGCAACATATTATTTCACCAAAGGGATAGAAGCCATCCCCGCCAGGATTTCTTTGCACAAGGTAATCATAGCTTCCTGGAGGATATCATAGCAAGGTTTGGTTGTCCAGATAGAATCATTATTGATAATGTTGCATCTTTCAAGTATGATCCTTTGATCAAGTTATGTGAGCATTTTTGGATTTCATTAATTCACTCCACTCCTTATTATCCCCAAGGAAATGGACTGGCAGAGTCCTCTAACAAAATTATGATCAATCTTATTAAAAGGTTATTATAGGACAGTAAGAAGGCATGGGATTCAAAGCTAAAATTTGCTCTATGGGATGATCGAGTGACAGCAAAAAGATCCATAGGTATCTCCCCTTTCCAACTTGTTTATGGAACAGAAGTTGTTTTCCCTTCTCAGATCACTCTACCTATAGCAAAATTCTTTCAGGATTATCAAGGAGAGCTTGATGATATGATCAAGAGGATTCATCAACTGGTGGAAGTGCAACATACCAGAGAGCAGGTGATGGATATATCTCATGACCGTCAGCAAAGGATCAAGCAAGCCTTTGACAGAAAGGAGAAAAAAGAAGATTTCCAGCTGGGAGATCTAGGGCTTAAATGGGATGCACCCATGCAGGACAGAGGAAAGCACAATAAGTTTGAAGCCCTGTGAATTGGGCCTTTCAAAATCTCTGAAGTATTTTCAAATAATACTTATAGGTTGCAGGACTTGAAGAGCGAAGAAGTTTTTAATGGCCTTGTGAATGGGCATTTCCTGAAGAAATGTTTTACTTGAGCCATAGGTGTCTTTCCTGTATTTGTAAATATTGTTTTCATGTTTGTCTCTTCGATTTTAATAAATGACTCCATAGCACAATAGTAAGGCACTGAAGCTGCAGAAAAGTTCTTAGATCCTCATAGGGAGGGCTATATCCCCCATGGAGCCTAATGTTATCACATAAATTAGTAAGGGGGGTGTTTTCCTAAGAAGTGACCCCCTTTGGAGAAAAAATGGAAAGAAGTGGGTCAAAAACCCACTTATCCTAAGTTCGAGGTGCAAGAGCGTGTTTTGCTAAGCAGCAAGCAGATCTGGGCGGCCAAAATCTGCGTGCCCAGATCTATGATGCAGGCTCAATTCTGGACCCCCCCCCACTTTTTTTCCTTTAATGGGAGGGGGGGTCCGATATGGTGGTTTCCCAGTGCAGACCCCCCACTATCGTGGTGCCTCCTTGTGATGTTGG
>ML782249.1:370789-408734 GCA_009831015.1 Picea engelmannii
CCTCCCACTAACACTTGTCTTCCACTCACATGTCCTTTCCCCGTCGTTGTGTCAGTGCCACTCCTCACCTATCCCCGCATGCCATGTGTGCTCCACTCCTCGTCTCATGTCACATCCCTATTTCTGCCTCCGCCTCTCACCTCCCACCATCTGCCTCCCATGTCATCCCTACCTATATGATTGTCCCCAAACTCCCTTTGCCATCACACCCTCTGTCCCCACCGCATCACTGCCATGTCCCTCCACCCAGCCACCGAACATGCGTCATATCCTGCTAGAGTTGTACCATTCGCCTCGCTCGTTCCTCCTTGTTAGCATCCACGGTCGCTTGCCAATTTTCCCCGTACACATCCAACGAAGCGTAGAAGGTGAAAGAAAGACAACAACATATTCAGGAGCAGAGTTGACCTGGGATTCTCCGATCCCGATGCAGAAGTTAATGCAAATAAGGAAGGTGGGTGAGACATCGTCTCCTTCCTTAAATAGAAGGTCAGAAAGGGACAAAGAACAGAGGCAGGCTATCAGTTTGGACTGACATAGATCGTGTCCAAAAGAAGACTGCATGGGCAGTTTGACCAACATATGCACGTGCAGCCTGATAGAGAAGCTTATCAACATAAAGCCTTGAATGCATGGCATGATCGTGTTTTAGGCAACAGATCCAGTTCTAAGTATATGTAGGCATTTTTTCCATTTTGTTAGTATCGATGGTAGAGCTAAGCTCCCAATTGTGATGTTTTAAGTGAGGCCTCTGGTACTTTGGTTATAGACTGATATTTGAGACTTATTGTCTAATGGCAGCCAGACTCTTCCTTACTCTTTTCTTATGACTCTTAAAGCTTGGGCATGGATGATCCAATCGGGTGTTGTAATGACTGTATAATGTAGGTTTGATTATATCAATTTTTTTGCATCATTTTAAGTTTCTTGAAGTTTTCAGATTTGAGAGGATCTCATATCTAAGAATTTTCCTCCAAAGGCTATTGGAAGACTGGATATCTAGAGCAGAATTTCATTCCTCTCTCTTTCTTCCTCCACCTACTCACCACTATGCAAACTCACTGGCCTAAGCTAGATCAAGACCTCACCTAGCTCTGTATTTCCAACCCAATTTTCTGAGTTAAAACGATATTGTTCTGAGTTTACTTCCATTCGGTCACCCTTTATAAACAACCTATGACATATAAACTAATGGGTATCGGGCTTACTCCTGCTACAATCCAAGAGTGACTTCTAGTGCCAACAACACAAATATTTGTTTTTAAGTACTTAATTATTATGATCCCTTTATGATAATTATTATACTTATTTATTATTATTATTATTATTATTATTTGTTTAATAATAACATGGGGCATGCATACTCCCCCCTTCAAGCAACTTCATCCAGAAGTTAACTTGCGTATCTTTCACATTACCCTTTGTTGAACTTGTATAAGGCCACTAGCCACAACATGCATTGAAAGCTCCCAAGAAGCATGAGAAACACTCTATTAGTTATTCCCAAATTTTAGAACCAAGGTTAAAGCCTCTCAGTCTATCAGGGCTCTAAGGAATCAAACCCCATCTTGGTCTATCAGGGATTGAAGGCACAAGACCAAGGCATCTAAGTTTATCACAACTCTAAGGCACCATATCAAGGTATCTCAAAAGGATGGACCAAAAATCTCTTCTTATACTCCCTCGGATATGCAGGCCTAGGCATCGAAGTCCAATCCTACGACTCCACCAATGAAAAACACTCTAGACATTCTCTGTACTTCTGCATCACAACTCCAATACAAGGCATAGTAATTATTGGCATAAGTAGTTGATTGAGTTGTCCCTAACCCATAAGGTGTTACTTTGTATGTATTCTCCTTCGTAGGTATGGGTTCCCACAAGATCATTAAATAAACTGGTTTGCTTGGCCCAATGGTGGATAAACTGACAATCACCACCTCACAACATGCAACCAATTCATTAGTTATAATCATAATATCAACATCTTATAGAAAGAATCGACACGCTAAATATAATAGCGTCAATTTCCACCACTAAAGCATTGATGACTTTGTTGGCCTTGTCCCTATCCTACTTACAAACACCTTTTTCCCATACATCATTTGGATTATCTAAAAAACACTTTTTTGGAACTTGTACACTCCCTAACAGTTATACATCATGTGTATATGTGGGTTTCTCGAAGGAAAGTCATGTACATGTCATTAAATGTTCAAAAAAAATTATTTTTACATAATTGCGAGTTGAGTCACGGATTTGGTTAGTTTTCTAACTCCTTTTGCCTATACTCAACCATCTCTAACTGTATGGAGATTACTTAAATAGAGCATGAATCCAAGGAGAAAGGTAATGAATGAATGCATAAGTAAGTAAACTAATGTTGGTTGAACCGACCAAGTCTTCAAGCTCCTCAATCTCCCTTTCCATTCTGGTCCTTAGACCTGGAAACTTGTGTTTTCATCCATTCATGTGCACTATCTTATCTGGCTAAGAGAATTTCCTAAGTTTCCTTTGAGCTCGCCAGTGTAACAGATTCATAGGTGTATCGTGTTTGTAGTGTCTTGGGTGGAGGGATCAAGGGTCCTTTCGATGAAGAAATGTCGCGACAGAGAAGGGAACAACTTCATCTTCGGACTATTGATTTTAAATATAATTATGCTCATTCCTTCAATATATCGTGTTCTAAATGCATAATCTATTGTTGATTGAATTCTCATTTGTTTAGGATACTAATTGCAATCAATATTTTCATATTTGATCAAGTTAACTAGTTAGTTATCAGTATAACTATTTTTTCTTGTAGTCCTATATTCACAAGTTTTTGCAGGTTTCAGAAGAAGCAATCGGAGAGGAACAAAATAATTTCAAGCTTTTGATCTACTTCGAACGCAGGACCTCAAGTAATTTCATCCTTCTATCTTTCATGGAAGTTAGTTATTTTGATCAAAATAGCCATAGATTGCTTGCTATTTGATTTTATAAGGAATTTTCTTATCTTTATATGGTCACTGATCTATTTCGGCTTTCCCACAACTGCAAGGGATTTTTCCCGCAAACAATAACTCTTGCATGTCATCATGAGAATACAACATCATTGTCATCACCACATGCTCACACATGTCATTATAAAACATATTATCATAAAAAAGCATTTCCATGCAATTACATTTTGTCATTATATCACGAGATACTATCATAAAAAAATATAACCTCAACACATCTAACAAAGTTACCAACTTAACGAAAACTCTCTAGAGTTCTCATTTTTTAGAGGTCACATTTTTTACCCCTATTTCAAAAAATAGTGCTACCAGTGGCACCATTTTTTGGGAGGGTGGTTAAAATTCCAACTTGTTTGACATCACAACCTTGAGAACCGATACCATTGTGGACATAACCCTTAAATCGAAAAGTGATATTTCCTAGTAGCAACATTTTTTTTTGTAATTAAAATTATGACCTAATTGAAATCGTGACCTAGACAACTTTTACCATCACAGATAAAATCCTCAAAAAAGATTCCTAAATCATTACTTAAAAAAATATTTATTAAATTAATTTGTTTTTTTATAAAAAATAAATAAACGTGAAAGAAAAAAACTCCACAAACATGTTATTTTAAAAAAATGAAAAAAAACTTGCATTTTTTATAAAAAAAATCCATAATCCAGTTTTTTTTCTTTAACTTAAGAAAAAGTTCAAAAACAAAATTAGCATTAAAATAAATTTGAATTTTTTTAAAACTCTCAAAAAAAAAAAATTAAAAATAGACAAAATGAAATTAATAAACATAAATTTCAAATGACTTTTTTTGAAAAAGAAGCCTAAAAAAACAACAAAAATTCACCCAAAATAGAAAAAAACAAAAAACAAATTAAAGAACAAATATGATTTGTCATGGGGACATGGGGAGGAGGCGATGTTTGGCATCTTCCCCCTCCCAAAACCCATGAATTAATTTAAATCATGGGTTATTTTAATTCATGTTTTTTTAACCTTCTAGGGGAGCGATGCTCGACATTGCCCCTCCTCCCCAAAATCCATGAATTTAATGGCATTCCCCTCCTCATGTCCCCATGAAATTTCATGGGGACATGAGGAGGGAGCGATGTCCCCTCCTCATGTCCCCATGAAATTTCATGGGGACATGAGGAGGGAGCGATGTCCCCTCCCAAAAACCCATGAATTATTTTAATTCATGGATTTTGAAGAGGGGAAGGCCACATCACCCCCTCCCATGTCCCCATGAAATTTCATGGGAACATGGGGAGGACCAGCTCCCCAAAACCCACAAATTTTTCCTAGGTTTTGGGGAGGGGGGCGATGCTCCACAAAAAATTGTATTTTCCTTTTGGTGAATTTTTGTGTTTTTCTTAATTTCTTTTTCAAAAAAAAAAATTAAAATTTGTGTTTATTATTTTCTTTTTGTTTATTTTTTTGTTTAAATTTTGTTTTTTTAGAGTTTTAAAAAACTATTGTGTTTATTAAATTTTTTTGGTTTTTTTTTGGTTTAAATTTTGTTTTTTTTAGAGTTTTAAAAAAAAATTGTGTTTATTAATTTCTTTTTGTTTTTTTATTTTTTATTTTGTTTTTTTAGAGTTCTAAAAAAATTATTCAATTTTTTTTTAACTTTTTTTTTTAAATTGGACTATGATTTTTTTTTTATAAAAAATGCATTTTTTTTTGTTTTTTCAAAGAACATGTTTGCGGAGTTTTTTTCTTTCCTATTTATTTATTTTTTATAAAAAATTAAAATTAATTTAATACATAATTTTTTAAGTAACGATTTAGGAGTTATTTTTTAGGATTTTATCTATGATGGTAGAAGTCGTTTAGGCCACGATTTCAATTAGGTTGTAATTTTAATTACAAAAAAAAAACGATGCTACTAGGTAACATCACTTTTCAATTTAAGGGTCAATTTTAAGGGTTTGTCCACAATGGTATCAATTCTCAAGGTAGTGCCTCTTTTGATTCAGGGGTTGATTTTGGTGTTTTTGACCCAAAAATATAGATTTTTTGGGCCAAAGTTTTCATTTTGAGGTCACAGTTATTGTTAAGTTGGTAACTATGTTATCTTTATCAAAGACATAGCCTTTCAGCCACATCATTAAATGGAATCACATAACATCATATGTAAATACCATAGGCTCTTAAGATAGCATAACATCATGAACATAATAATTATCTCAACATATAACACATACAAGAAATTAAACATCATGGACATTATTATCATGATTCATAAACAAATTCAATCCACTAACTTGCATGATTATATATACCAGGATTATCAACTATCACATCTAGTGCAAGAATTATCATCAAAACATCCATCTAGCACATGGATCTACTTGGTTAAGTTTTTTAGCCCAAGATAATTCAACAAAGGATCATTAGTACTATGAGTGTTATGTGATCATCCCAATACCAATTATTTCTTGATTATCATTTCCTCTTCTTTCAACAAGAAGTTTGGCATTTTACGGAACATGTATAGTCACCCTATTAATTAGCTAAATTTTTCACACTTTTCCTTCAATTAAACCCCCATAATCTAAATATCCTATCTTTAGTCAATGGCATACAATTTTCTTACTCTTCAAGATAGGTGTTTGCAAATCAATCTCTAAAACTTCAACATATCACACCATCTATTTTCCTTGTATTTGAAGGTCTATAAACTGAAAGTACTCGACTACAATTTGTCATCCCTAATCAAATGCAAGTGTCTATCTTGACAACTTAAAATAATATAATTCATGTCCCTTAATCATCATTCATGTTGCTTCCTCTAGATAACCTCCCAAGGTAAGAGAATATTGTCTTTACGCTAAAGTGTTTCTCCCTTTCCGCTTATGGAATTTCATAATCCCTGACTTGGCTACTAACACTTGTTATTCGAAATGTAGGTTGACCATTGAGATACATTGTTGTTTTGAAACTCCTTAATTCATTTGTTGATCACGAAATTATGTACTCTCTTTGTTAACTCATTGCTCACACACCCTCACATATCAAGCTAAGTCATCGTAATTCTTACCCTTGGAGTAATGTTGACCAAATAATATTTCGATATGATTGAATGGTTTCCTTTTATAAACTTTCCATTCACATCTTACTATTGCTAAGGTGTCATTTCATGGTTTGACTAAAATAACTCAATACTATAAACTCTTGTAGTAAAAGGAAAGTAAGTGTGTGAATAGTAGATCAATTACCAATTATTGAATTTAGACAAGATATGCTTCTAGAACTCGAAAGATGACATTTTCTCAATACACTATAAGATGATATCAACCAATGATCATTCATTTATCTACATGTTATCAATGATGCAAAATCAATTATTCAATAGAGGTGCAAAATTTTATGCTTGTCACTTAGTCAAGATCAAGAGAGACTATTCACCTTAAACTTTAACCATTCACAAGATAAATGATGATAAAAAGTGTAGCAGGTTTTGTAGTGTAAACATTTGATTTTAAGTGTAGATCAGGAAGCATTCACCACAGTGTCGCGTGGAGATTCTTTGATGAGCTATCCACAAGCCATGGCTTTAGGATGCAATTATGATTTAAAACCATTTAATATAGATGCAATATTTGTACCACTTGTGTCCCAAAAATCCATGGTGATAATATTGCTTTTATGATAATTTATTAGAGACAATAAAATGCTCAACAACTCATAACCAAATAAACCAATGGTGTATTTCCCCAACACATTTATAGAAATATTTAAGAAGGAATCCTATCATATGACTATTTATCCTTCCTAACATTTAGTATATGATTGAAATCATGAAGTAGTGTGAATAGTAAACAATTTCAACTAATGTGCCAAGTGACAAAAATGAATAGTAGTGACAACAGAGTAGCATGTTTGAAAATCAAAGAAGTTATAACCATTCAACATTGTAGAGTACTACCACTAATATACTACAGATTTCCTTTAAGAGATGTATAATCTTGGTATCATGTGCTCAATTTGTGAGTTACACCATGCAATATAGTTCATTCGAAGCAACGAAATTAAGGACATATCAACAACATGTGAAAAAGTATATCAAACATTGCTAAGCTTAGATGTCAATATTAATATTTAAGATTATACTGCTATTGATTTAGGGCACATTTATGTTTGATAAAAGGGTAAAATTCATGCATCAAATGCCACTAATTAGTAGTCAAGTTGATAGTACTCCAAGAGTCCACAATGTTCTTATATTGTACTAGATTTTAATCATAAGATTGAGCCAAAGAAAATGACAAGTACTAGTTATAAAAAAGTGAGTAATATTGTGAAAATGACAATACAATAGCAATCTTATCATTAATAAAAAACGAAACATAATCTCTGTAAAGTGAACAAACCCTCAAAATGTGCAATATTAAGAATGTCATTTTCACTCTTTAGCTAGGTCATTTGCTTATATGTATCATCGATTTGTTTAGGGAAAGTTCGTACATTAGATATAAATTTAAACATTGCACAAAAGAGACATTTAACTCAAAAAACCCTTTCTTATCAAAGTTTTACAAACTAGGTGGGAGGTATTTAAAAATCTCCTCATGTTCTATCAGTTATGAACAAGACCAATGGATTTAGAAGCACCATTACCATTAGAGGAAATGGCACCAATGAAGATTGTACACTAAGATCAAGTTCAATAAGCAAGTCATTTAGTTTCATATCTCTTCTAGGAACTCGAATCTGGTCATGAACGTACTTAGGCAACTTTCATAGTCATATGAAGACAAGTTATATTGTTAAATCCTAAGACCATCCAGAAAGCAAGTGTGCACATTTAGTATATTGAATCTAAGAAAAAAAAAAGAACCAAATGGAAACATAGACTTTTTAATAAAAAGGAGAAATAAAAAAAAAAATAAAGGAAAATTCACGTCAATGAAAAATGTTGGAAATTA
The DNA here is from genome assembly GCA_009831015.1 of Picea engelmannii. Taxonomy (NCBI): domain Eukaryota; kingdom Viridiplantae; phylum Streptophyta; class Pinopsida; order Pinales; family Pinaceae; genus Picea; species Picea engelmannii. Next base: position 378,724 of record ML782249.1, read on the forward strand.
CATGAATACTTGTAGATTGAAGAGCTATAAGTAATTACAAAGATTATAGAAAGCAACTCAAACTCAAATGTGTAGGTGAGAATTCTATGCACTATTATGTAAAAGGAGATGATAAATTTGTTCTAATTCAAAATTTGTATAAAGTAAAACAAAGTGAATCCTCTATTAACCGATTTTTATTCAAAATTGTTGGCACAGGGGCAAACCTAGGGTTCAATGCTTCAACAACGCACAAACAAAACCCTAACTACCGGCCCTTTCGGCAACACATGCGAATCAGATGAAGTCTCACCCGAGGTAGACATAGGGAGGGGTTGTAGGACTCAAGTGTCTAAAACCTAGCTGGGACACAGATCTGTGATTACAATACTTAACAGAGAACTTAGAAATTAGCATCCATTAGTCTTTAACCTGTATTCACATCACAGGTAAAAACCCTAATTACAGAACAATGCAATATTCAACAAGATCTAACACATCCAAGCACTTAACACATAGAAATAGATTAGATATAGCATTCATTCATGTTATTAAGCTCTAATCTATTACATCAAATGCATCTAACATACATAAAGATTCAACACTAAGCATAAATCACATCAATAACACAAAGCAATCACAACACAGGGTATATGTGGTTCACCCCCAGTGTGGGGCTATGTCCACCAACTCTTCATCTTTTTTATTATCTTCTTTCAATCTTCTTACATGCACAGAGCCACAAAAACAACTCCACATAGGACAAGAGATATGTGCACACCTTGCTAGATCGTCCTTCCCCGAGCTTAGCACAGCATAGATCCTTCTTACAATCACTTTCACTTAGCTCTGCAAGTTCTCAACTCACATTATGCACAAAGCATTCACAATTATTTGCACTTAGCACACTGGCTTACAACTGACTCTTTATTACATCGCTTAGCTAATTATTTATACATTACAAAAGGGGCCTAAGCATGGGTAAACCCATGGGCCAACATCCCATACCTGTTACATAAACCCTAATCCCAAAAAACCCGCAAAAAGGGGGTGATATTCCACGATCTCCACTTTGCCTGGGCGCTCTGTCTTTGACCAGCCTGTCAAAGTCCCAAAAATGGTCAAACACGACCAAGGTTCTCCAAAACTTGGTCCAGGGCCAACAAGCACCCAACACTCACCTGTGACTTGCCCTGAGTCACTCTGATTTGAGCAACTCTGCTTCAAAGGCCTCGAGCTTGGCTCAAGCTGCTTCGACTTGTTGTTTCGCCAGGGCCTCCTACTCGACGAACTCCTGAATGACCTTCTCGGTGAGAGGTCCTTCCAAGCGTTGTTCCACTGTAGTGACCACTTGTTCGAACTGTGCACCTTGTCCCTCGATCTCCTAAAAAAGTGTGTAGGCTTCGTCCTGTACCAGCTGGAGTCTCTGGGTCACTTCCATGACTTTACTTTGGATGGCATGGACCTGCTACTGAACTGCACGTTGTTCTTGTGACATTTTCATATTCTCAACTGCTTAAAGTGGTTTCAGCTACACTTGCACTGTCAATGCTTATTGTTTTTCCTCCTGGATTTGTGCTTCTAATGTTCTTAATTATGAGTCCTCTGCAAGGCGCTCATAGGTCTGCGGACTTCGACTACTGAGTTGCTTCCATTCTAAGGTCAATGCCTTGATTCTTTCGACTGCGCTCCGAGAAGTTTCTTCCCCCTGATCTCGCACTTCCTATGGAGTGCTTGGCACTGCTTGCAATTCCAATTCTGTGACTCTTGCTTGAAGCTGCTGAATGGATTCAGCGAGCTTCCCCACTTGGCTCTCAATTGTTTCCTCTTCCATCAATGTCAGGCCTGGCACAGAGCAAAGTTCTCTAGTGACTGCTTCTTTAACTCTCGTCTGCTCCGCGAGTAGCTATTCTTTTTCCTTCTGGATCTGTGCTCTATCCTCTGCAAACTTTGCCTGGAGGTCATCTTTCTCTTGTTGTGCAACCCGACGTTGCTCTAGGGATTCCTCTTTTGCTTACTTCAATGCCTCTGTGGCATGTTCTTTTTCTTCCTGGACCCGATGAAGGCAAGCCTCTGTCGCATCTACTATTTTGCGTAGTTTGGAAAGCTCATCTCCTGCTTCTATGCCTTCTGATGACGGTGGCATAATGGATATTGCGCAGTTGAAATAGAAGGCTTACTATACCCCTTTGAGATTTTCTTTGATCCAGTCAAACATTGTCTCTTGTTTGGCTTCGCTTCGCTGCAAAATGTCCTCTGAGGTATCTGATACAGCAGCGATGATGAGGTCAATATCATCCACCATGAGTACAGTTTGTAAGTGAGGCTTACTAGCGTGTGACTTCTTCCGTGCTGAGGGTTTCTTTGGAGAAACCTTTCTTTTCTTAGATGTCTCTGTCTCCGTAAGGGGATCTTTAGGCGGTGTTAATTCGCCCTGTTCCTGCTTTTATTCTTCCCCTTCATCCTCTTATTTGTCTACTTCGTCACCTCCTCCCCCTTCAAGTGAATTTGGTGTAGTCTCCTCTGATGCGTTATGCATTTATTGTACTTCTTCTTCTTCTTCTTCTTGATACTGCTTGGTCCATCATACTCTTCCTGAGTGACTACAAGACTTCCGATGAGGTCAGGGTTGGAGAGTTTTGTCTATTCAACTGATACAAGGAATTTTGTAGGCCATTTCTTGTTTATTTCCTTCATATATTCCTTGGTGAGTTTTTAATAGGATTGGAGCTCTTCCTTGTGTTTGTCTCCGCACGCAGTGATGTAAATGAAGTGCTTATCTGCGCAGAACTTCGCTATTGTCCTGAATCTATGGAGTGTATTCGGTGTCATGTGAGGGAAGGATTCAATGGCCCTCTTCAGCTGTAAGTAATAGGTGTGGAACATCGCATTGGACTACCATTGCTTCACCATGTCGCTCGAATACCAGAGGGTATTGAACCTCGCAGCTAGTGGTTCAAACGAATCAACTTCAGGGAAGGTCACTCCCTCCAGCATCTCCCAAGCAATGAAGGCAACGAGAATCAGCAACCAGCTGAAGTGAAACTCGTAGCCCTGGTCTTGTGCTTCGTGACAATCTTGCTCTAACTGGTTGACGAGGTATCTCGCCCAGTTCATCTGCATTCCTTCAACGCATTTTCCTGCGAGGTCAACAACAAACCCCGTGACCTACATTGGTCTGTTCTTCCTGACGAGCTTACCAGCGATCAATTAGAAATCTAGGTGCATTGCGCCATTTTGGATGGTGGCTACCTTGTAGCCTCGCTTCCCCTTCTCCACATCGTCATAGGTGTCTTTTATTCGTTACGCCAGGGCGCGATCTGCAGCCTTCCCTGGGTAAAAATCCTGGGGGTCTGATCCTTGCATGTTTAATCCAGTGATCCAGTGGATCAACATCAAATCTATGGTGATGTGCCTATCCATCCAAAGGTAACCACCATGGTAGCATGATAGGAGGATTTTAACGCACACGTTAACCTCCTGATGTCTGCCGAAGTGTGGTGTCTTCATTACATTGAGGATTGTTGATCTTGTGATGTCCATGGTCCACGGCTAGGGAATTATCTTCGACTTCTTCCCCGTTGTCTTGGTCAAGTACTTGTGTGGTGTGATCATTCCATAGTTCTTATGGTCTCCTAAGTTGAATTCACTAATCTTCAGCGTCAGAATCTATCCTAATTGTGGTCCAACTGCGTGTATCCCCTTTAGGAGGTATGCGGTGATCAGTGTATAGTCAATGTCCCTTGGGACGTTGTCACGACTAACCGTGTCAGTCATAGGCAGGATATAGTTGGGAAGGATTGATGGGATGAGCTTCGCGTTCGCGAATTCATCGCGATGCTTGCTTCGTTTCTCTGTCACGGTTTGGGATGGCCCAGATCAACATGCAGTCGATGAGGATACTTGCAATCCTCTCATCGACGAGGCTTGAACTCCTGCGGATATGACCTTCTCAGCAATGAGGTCTATTAGGATCTCTTCGACGGATTTCTCTACTGCGCTAAGGTCGCTCGACATACACGCTCGAGATCAAATATCTTGGGTAGGTGAACAAACAGTGAAGGTAAGCGGAACGGGTGGCGAGGTCTCAATAAGCACTGCACAAAATCAATTAGTTCTCTGTGGGATCGGATAATCTCAATTGGAAAAAGTGTCCCCGGTAAGACATTCGACGGGTTAAATAGACAATATCATAACGACCTCCTCCAACAGGCAGGAATGCCTCAATCAATACAATTCCATCTATTATAGCGCGGTCCCAACGGTCCAATGGTGAACGTTCCGACAATAACTATGTTTCTAGCTGTTCTAGAGCATCGTTCTAATGGTCGAGACGCCTCCAACGGTCATATTGCTTCTTCGTGGAGAAGTGTCAGTCTGTGCTCTTCTGCTATTCCGACGATGTTCAAGTTCTGCAAACCTTCCTTCTGTGAAGTCATCTCTGGAACCTCCTGCAATTTTTATAGCTTTGTTTTCTTCTTACTGAGCTTTCTAACCTTCCTTCATGTGATCTGAGTCTCTGGATTCCTCTTTCCATTCTTGTTCTTATCTCCTCTTGGCATATTAGCTTCGCACTATTGAGGATCTTTCGCAAGGTTCGAGGGTAATACTTCTTCTCTTATTGTTTCTGGAGTAGGTGCTCTACTCTCCTGCATGGACAGGTTCTTTAAGCTTTCTTCTGTTCTTTCAACTTTGACAGCCAGGTCGCTGGCCCTCAGTGGCTTTGACTTGTCCTCATGTTCTTCTATTAAGCGTGTTATTCTCCTAGCCATGAAATCCTTTAATTCACGTTTTTCTGTTCTATAGCTTCCTCTTCTTCTTTCCTTCGGATCTAATCTTTCTCAATCCAAGTCCTTCCTAACAAAAGTGCAAAGGGAGCGTTGTTCGCAACAAACTTAATGACGTTGAATTCTTCTTTTGTCGATGTTCCATGAACATTCATAGGTACATGAGTAAGTCTTCCACATAGGGTTATCATCTTTCATTTAAACAATCCTATTCCTTCCAATGAAGGAACCATAGCAGGCTTTCTCAAAATTTCCCAAGTACTTTCTAGCATAATGTTTACTTGTGTTTCTGCATCCAATGCACAGTCTATTTTGAAATCTCCTATTATTGTTTCTATGCACTCTTTCTCTTTTAAGATCTATGATACACTGGTGTCTCTGTGATCATTCAGTGTTTCTTTCATCTACAATAATATAGCCTCTGATTCTTTATGGTTCTTTAGCATATTCTTAGTCTCTTGACCTTCCTCATGGTTTTCGTGTCTCATGTTCATCTTCTCAACTTTAGCAATCATTTTAGGGAAATCCAAAACTTCATGTCCAGTAGCTTTACAACAAAGGAAAACAATACCTCTATCAGGGAATTAATTAGTAAGATGTCATGGTCTTATGCAACTATAACAAAGAGTTAATCCTCTCTTTCTCTTAAACAATCCCCAACCTTTCATGTACTGCGCACTGGGATCATAATGATGGACCTGCAAAAAATTCTTTCTAGGATCCTGCATCCACTTGTTAGTCCAACAATTCTTTCTATACATAGGAATAACATATCTTTCACTATTTCTATCAGATCTATTCATATCATATCTTATTTCTTCTAGTTGTGCCCTAGTTTTCAGTCTAGAATAAAATCTATCAAACATACCTAGGTCCATTTTTCCGAAACAAAGATTTTCACTTATCTTACCTTTATCAGAGCACAAAGCTTTAATATCTTACCTCTTTTCTTCAGATCAAAATTTTCTTCTTAGCACAAAGCTTCATAAGTCAAGTAGAGTACTGCACACTAGAGCAACAAATCTACGCACATAGCTTTTTCTTTTCTTCAATTCCCAACAATCACAGTTTCAGTCCCAGCAACGGAACCATTTGTTGGCACAAGGGCAGACGCAGGGTTCAACGCTTCAACAACGCACCAACAAAACCCTAATTACAGGCCCTTTCGGCAACACCTGCAAAGTAGATGAAGTCCCACCTGAGGTAGAGGCAGGGGTGTTGTAAGACTCAAGTGTCTACAACCTAGCTGGGACACATATCTGTGATTACAATACTTAACAGAGAACTTAGCAATTAGCATCCATTAGTCTTTAACCCTTATTCACATCACAGGTAAAAACTCTAATTACAGAACAATGCAGTATTCAACAAGATCTAACACATCCAAGCACTTAGCACATAGAAATAGATCAGATCTAGCATTCATTCATATTATTAAGCACTAAGCTATTACATCATATGCATCTAACATACATAAAGATTCAACATTAAGCCTAAATCACATCAATAACACAAAGCAATCACAACACAAGATATACATGGTTCACCCCCAACGTGGGGCTACATCCACCAACTCTTCGTCTTCTTTATTATCTTCTTTCAATCTTCTTACATGCACAGAGCTACAAAACCAACTCCGCATAGGATAGAAGATCTGTGTGCACCTCGCCAGATCCTCCTTCCTGGAGCTTAGCATAGCACAGAGCCTTCTTACAATCACTTGCACTTAGCTCTACAAGTTCTCAACACACAGTATGCACAAAGCATTCACAATTATTTGCACTTAGCACACTAGCTTACAACTGACTCTTTCTTACATCGCTTAGATACTTATTTATACATTACAAAAGGGGCCTAAGCATGGGTAAACCTATGGGCCGACATCCCATACCTGTTACATAAACCCTAAACCCAAAAAGCCCGCAAAAAGGAGGCGAGATCTTGCGATCTTCACTTTGCCTAGGTGCTCCGTCTTCGACCAGCCTGTCAAAGCCCCAAAAATGGTCAAACACGACCAAGGTTCTCCAAAACTTGGTCGAGGGCCAACAAAAACTAAATTCATTGAACAAAACCTAGTAAGTAAGCTTTGGTTTAAATGTGGAGGATGACCCTCATCGATATACTTTGAAATGGGTGAGTATATAAAATATTCTTAACGTAAATGTGATTGACAACTTGGTTACCGTGTTTCGAGATGGGCATATACACAAGTGAAAAGTCGGCGGGCAAAAAAATTTAGAGTGTGCAGTCTCAAATGTATGTTGGTGTTTTGAGTTTTATGAAAATGGAGTCTGAATTGCTACACTAAACCAGGAAGTACTGTGTGTTTGGTGGTTTGGGATAGAAAGACAAAGAAGTTGAAAGAGCAAAACCCCACTCCGCCTGTTATAGATTTGAATTTATGAATTCAATTTCTTTGTCATAATTAGTGAAGGAAGGATGGAAAATCTGGACGTGAATAAAACATCCATGCCAGCAGGGAGCAGTGACCATACTAAATGTGTATTCTAAATGCCTATGGTTGATGAAAGATCGACGACCTCCAATCTGTCCTGCGAGTATATGGAAACAGGTACAGGTCGACGGATCGATCTTTAGGAGCTCTAGATCGATTCTCGTTATTAGAATTGATTGAACTCTGATGTCTTCGCTACAGATTTGGTCTATTTTTTTCCCATGAAATGCTGCAGTGATTCGCCAGAAATTAGGGTTTCAGGGTTGAATTTGGATGCGTTGAGGGATCGGCGAATCGAGGAGGATCTATTCAATGGCTCGCCCGCAAATATCTGAACCATTAAAATAAAAAGAAATTAAAAACCACCAAACTTGTGAGAACTGCTTTCACGACTCATCCTTGTTATCTGTAAATCAGCAATACATAATCCTAAATCAGATAATGGCATAAAATTTTGGTTAAATCCCGCAGATTTACAAGCAACCATGAGCTGGAAAATCGATTTTGGAGCATGTTGATCGCTTGGGATGCAGCTCTGAGTCACTCAAGCACGAGACTGGAAGATTGTGTGGGGATTCTACTCTTTAGATGGGTTGTGCTTGAGATTGGTTGCGCTAGGTGTTCTATGTGAACCCAAGGCGAAACTGAAATGAAACTCCGTGGTCGGATAGATTGGCACCTTTGAGAATTTGACACCTTTGAACAACGCACCTATGTAACCCATGAACAGATTACCATTCACACACATAGATATGGGTAGCATATTAAACAGTAAAAATAACATGGTAAAGGGGAAGCGGGTTGGGAGAGTTCTCCTAGAACCACGAGGAAATAAAGTTTTGAACTATTATTGGAATTTGGGAATCGAAACTAATAATAGAGCCGAAGCCTACGCTTTAATTCAGGGAATTTTATTAGTCAAACAGAAGCAAATCAAGACCTTGAATGTAGTTGGAGACTCAAAAATGATTACAAGTCTTATGATATCAAGATCCTCCTCGCCGCAGGATCTTTAGCTAAAGAAAATTGTGGATCAAATTCGGCTTCACTCTAGTGGTATTCTCATGTGCTTTTTTCATGTCTTTAGGCATAATAATTATGAAGTTGATGAACTTGCCAATCGGGCAATTGGCAAAGCTCCTGGTCTCTTGGGGGTCAATCTTGAGGAGTCCTGTGCTCCTTTGCCATGATCAAGAGCCTACTATTCTCCCCTCGCTCAAGGATCTCTCTTGTTTGACACGTGGGAGGTGGTGGAGGTATCGTTGCATAAGATCCAATGTGCATAAGTTGATAAGACGAAGGACAAGAAGCGTGATGGTAGCAATTCCCTCTAAGCGTGCGAGACATTACACCCTGGTAATGGATTCGAGTGGAAGGTACATCAGTTCAGATGAGTTTGAACCCTGGTGCGGGACTAAGCTTCTTGCAGAAAGTGAATGGTACGCCTTGGGCTAAGGCAATTGGCTCAAAGAACTGCAATCGTAACCAGGTGTTCTTCTGAGGTCACGGAGGGCAGTGGTATATGGTTATTCTAGTTTGGGAAGGTATAGGTCGAGGTGCAAAATAATGTCTCTAGGTACATTTATTTGAATCATGAGTTTAAGTGGTTTTGCGATGGCAATATGGTTATATCTGGCATAGCAGCAAACAGAGAGTATGACAGTTGGAGTGTTTGTAGGATTGTAGCTCTGGTGGGTTTTCTTTGGTGGGAAGGGTGGCCATTTGCTCGGGGTTCAAATTGTCTAGGCCGATTGCTTTTTGTTTTTGGGTGGCGAGTAGTTCGAAGCAAATTCTCCTTGTGCATCTAAAAAAGAAGAATGTCTTTTTATGAAGCTAGTGAGCCTAGGCGCTTCACCTCAGTCAAAATGAACTCAGAGGGTAGAGGAGGATTGTGAGTCTCCGACAAGGAAATGAAGGAGCATGAGGATGAAGATCGCCAGTGATCACAGATTAGGGTGGGAGTCTTAAGCTCCCCTGTCTCCTTTGTTTTGGAAACACTTTCTTAGCATCAAAATTTGATCGGTCAGCTGCAGGATGAAGTGTATGCACTAAGAAGTCAAAATGAGGAAATAAAATTCAAAATTGAACAATTGGAAGGGAACTAAGAACAGTCGTCTCTAGCAGGAAGCTCTAGCCAGGGATCAAGGAGTGAGTCAGCAACATCTGTTTTTCCACTTCCAGACCTTAATGAGCCTCTGGCAGAGGAATGGGAAAAAGAAGGAATGTCATCCATCAAGCAAGAACCTGGTAGTTGATCAAAAGTCATTATGCAATCTCCATGTTTTATTTTTGTATATGTATCAATGGTATTTTTTACAGGTTATACTCTTTACAGAATAATAGTAGGCTAAGTTTCTGGAGAATTAGCAAAGGAAAAGATATAGACAGTGTCAAACCAGGTATGCAACAATTTTTTGGGGAGTTATGGGGTGTTTTTGAAATTGATTATGTACTTAGTGGTCTTGACCACACCTTTTTAATGATATAAAATTCTCCAGTTTTTGTCGAAAAAAAAATAACGACGGCAAAATAAATTCTTGTATCTCCATGGAGCGTGTGACTAATAGTAGGGGTGGATTCTTGGTGATGACCTCCTGAACTGTTTCTCCCACAAGTGCATAATATTGAATTAATTATGCAACAGATATAGTACTCAAGCTACTCCAAATTTTCAATCGCGGGCCCAAACATCCTTTAACAAAGGCACTAATTTAATCCCACCCTCGGGTCGACATTAGTTCATTTAATATTCCACGTGACCGTGAAATATAACCATGTGCCAAAACTCCACTCGTTGATCCTTTAACTCCTCACATGATCGTGCGCCATGGACAAGCGCTTAACATCATCGTCGTCGACTTCTCTCTTGGTGCTTAGCTCAAAAATATTCTCAGTTCCCATATGTTGGCACTAACTCTCCAGAGGCCCTGGTCCCATGACTAGGTGCTTAATGTGTCGTCATCGACACTTTTCTCTAGAAGCAAAACCAAAGGCTTCGATTGCTTCGACCCGACGAAATTGGACCCCACATTAAAACCTCCGCTCCAATAGTGTTCTTCCATGAGTCTTCTCTCAGAACCCTCGATCTGGTTCACTTTGCATAGATCTTAGTCATTGATCTATTTAGCCTCTCCTATGTCCTTTACAGATCCATCGTTGATTTAGACTTCGTCGATCTAATATTCATTGTTGGTTCACTTACTCTAACCATTAGTTGTTGGCCCCACTTTTCGTCAGCAGTGTTACCCACACACGATCATTGATGATGGACCATCAACGATTGTTCACTGATGATCCCTGGATTTTTGTCATCGGCGATTACTAGATTGTTGTTGTCGGTGATTACAAGACTTCTCATGTCGACATTAACTCGTCGACGATCTCTTTCAAGGGCTTATCTCCTCCATAGATCTTATCATGGACTAAATCTCTATCATTTGTCATTGTCGCTCCTCCTTAAATGTTCATTGTTGATCTCTCATAATCAACAGTCACGATTTAAAGTCCTTCACATTGTCGCTATCATGATCTCGATGGTCAACTTCCATGTGTCATCTCATGAGCCTTCGATCTAACTTACTTTGAATAGATCTCAGTCATTAATCACTTCCTGAAATGGATGGACATATCTGTCGCATGTAAAAAAGGGTTGCGATGGAATATTCTTTGATATCCTCTTATCAGAATGATGAAACTTCCCCAATCCTCTGAATGTCGATTAATAAGCTCCAATGATATCAAAAAAGGAATATTCTTCAATGATTTTGCATCAGAGTGTTGGAACAGACTCTGAAAGCTAGCTTTGAAAGTCTTGATATTGTTGTATCGGAATTCGAATGAATAACAAACTCTAGTTGTCGAACTGGATAGATCTATACTCAAGATATAATTTCAACAGTCCATTTCTTAGCACATGAATGGAAATTTTGGGCATATAATCAACGGTCACAATTGACTATTCATCTCGATCTGACGATTGTTATTTCTCCTTGAATTCAAAAGGAAATCTAACCTTTTTTCTCCCCTGGTTTCACTTTAACTTAACTCGCCCTTTAATGATTGACTTATCTCAATCTTCTTTCAGACCTGGTTCATGAATTCTCCTTTGGATCGAGGATTTTAATCATGATCTCGTTTAAAATTGGAACCTTCACAAACTCAGATTAGAAACAATCTAGTATTTTCCCAACAATACACATTGAGACATCAATAACACAAAGAGCACACAAATCAATGAATTCTATTAATGAATTATTGTACATAATCTATACATCAACTCTTCATCCTGCTTGGCTTGATTTACATTCAGTTGTCCTCTTCTCGACCCTTTGGCCACACTTGGCCTTTCACACTCTTCAATCCTTCCTCTCTAATTATTAACCTCTACTCTACCACTCAATTCCCTTAGGCTTTCAAAATATAAATAATGAATCTGAGATATCAATTAGCTTCAAATCCTCAACACACTCCACCAAATCTGCAACCAATCTCTAGGATCTCTCAGATCCACAATATCCTCAAATATCTTTCTAAATTCCACAACTCTCTCTATGTTTGTTTAACAAAAAATATTTGATTACATTTCAATCATTCTTAACCCAACTAATGCAATCCTTCTATATTTCCAATCAAACATAGAAAAACACAATAATTCAAAGATCCCCTAGGTCTAGTCAAACTAGGTTGTTTTGGAGGCAAAAATGCTCCTGCATCACTTGGAAACAAGAGTAGACTATCTTTACATTCTGGCAAGGTTTTATCCATAACCCGCCTTCGAGTAGATCTCATTCATCTCAAGAGTTGTGTAGAAATCATATCTTTTCAACAATACTAGTAAGGTGCAACAGTGATAGGGGTCTTCAGATTAAAATGGCCATTGTTGTTAACAATGACACCAGTTATAATGTAGAGGATTTGTTCGCTTCTTTTGTGAAAATGAAAATTTGTGATAAATCATGAGTTGAAGGTCAAAACCATAAAGTGTTGTAACATACATAACAATAATAATAATAATAGTTAATTAAGGGACACATCCATTCATGAATAGTTGCCATAAGTGATTTTAGGATTTGTATATATATGACAATATCATTGCATCTTCATTCATTTCATATCTCTTATATTATTCATACTTATTCAAATTCATTTACTATACTTAATGAATTATTGTGTGTTATCCTATTTATATTGGATGTTTTATGTATGAACAATCTATGTTCATCACATTCGTATAAGAGAGAGGTCTGATCCTGGCCTTTGGCCATCAAACCTTTGGTCAAATTTTCATTTCCCTTGGTAGAGTATCTATTGGTTTTTTTCCACAAACACAATTTTCAGATTTTCTCTGACCGTTTGGTATTTGACCGCAAAAATAATAATAATAATAATAAAATCAGACCTTAGCCATTTAAAATTCAAGAATTCTGCTACAAATTGAAGTTTTCCTTCCACATAATTAGAAAGAGAACCTATCAAGAGAAAGAATCTGAAAATACTATCACAAACTAGGACAAAGTCAAATAGAATTAACCGCCATTGGCATCGTTGGAGATTTAAACTTTGTTGTGGGACAAATTCAAATAGCATTAACTGCCATTGGCATCATTGAAGATCTAAACTTTGTTGTGGAGAATAGTAACTAAACCACCACTTTTGTAGTCGCCCTTTCCTCATCAAATCAGAGAGATAAAAACAAAACCAAAAAGGGGAGCAATAAGTAGAAGGGGCATTGGTTCAATGGAGTAGGCTAACTCGAGAGCAATCTTTCCTCCTGAGTGTTCTTACTCCGGCAGGTCCTCCAGCACCGGTGCAGATGCATTAAGACTCTGCAGAATGGATAGTCGTGCAACACACTCGTGCACTTCCATACCCATGGGCACCAATGCTCCCATCCCCCATCCGCTACCTTCACGCATCCATGCTCCCATCCGCATCCATCCTTCAATCAACCATTTTCCAACTCCTGTTGATCACTAATTCTGGAGCCTCCAATTCACTGTCATTAACCCCCCAAGAGACATGAGGTACAGTGAAATTATCTAGGTGACAGACCGGTGATGTTTAATGTTGTATCTACCTTATTAACTCCCTACCTACCCATTTTTTAATTTGAAAAAACTTCCCTCGATTTCCCCACTCATCATTTTCCCTCTGATCCCTGTTTTTTATTTTAGGTATAGCAATGGAAGCTCACGGAGAGGAGGGCCAAGTGCCCATTTTTTAATTTGAAAAAACTTCCCTTGATTTCCCCACTCAACATTTTCCCTGTTATCCTTGTTTTGTAATTTAGGCATGGCAATGGAAGTTCACGGAGAGGAGGGCCAAGTGGAGATAGTGCGATCTGTGAAGAGGCATGCACCCATAATTTCGTGAAGAAACAAAAATTTCCGGTTTGAGCGATTCGAACTCGAGCAATGGTGCTCCAAGAAATGAAGAAACCTACTAAAAAGAAGCTCATCACACATAAATATGCAATCGGGGGTATAATGCTAGCCATGGTTATGTGTAATAGATACATGGTTGGCTATTGTTATGGTAAATGTATGTCTTTTCTCTCTTTTTTCTTTTAGTGACTTCACCACCACTTCAGGATTGTGTAGACAAATACCTTTCCTCATCCACACAATGTTTTTCTTGACATCGTTTCTAGTTTTTGCAGTTGTTGATTTTAGTTCAAGACCGAGACCAAATTTAGATAAGAAGAAACTAGAAGCCAAAAGCTAGCAGCCAACAAGTGGAGAATACCTCAACATTTTTTTCAATAGATATATATGTGAGAATAACAAGGTTTTGTCGGTTGTGCATACTGCATTGATTTGCATTCTAGTGGATTTGTTGAAGCACAAATCTCGAGTTCGAGTTCGAGGAAACTCGTGTTCGATTCCCATCATATTTTTTCCATTGAGGCACATGTATTGGGTTCGATTCTTAATCCCTATTCTGGTATTCTGGCCTAAGAGGAAAGCAGTGGTGGTGCTAGTTATTCTGTGCTGGCCTAAGATAGCCCTAGGTTGTGCTTTTGATGGTGAAACTATTTGTTTAAGCTATATGTTGATATTTAGTTTCAACATGTTGCATTAATATATATCAATGGTTGATTTATTATCATGTTGCAACCTTATGTGGTTGATTAGATCCTCCATGAGATTGACGAATTCCATAATAAAACAAGTGTTGCATGGCAGCGTAGTCCCTGCCAGGTTGGAATACACGTGGAAAGAAAGTTGAAGTACATGTGGTATCCATGCAGAATTTAGCATTCTCAAATTAAGGTTCCTAGTATCTAAATTTGATAGCACAGGAAATATTTAACATTTGAAAATTCCATACTTTTGTTTATGTTCGAAACATTCAAACACAATAGAATTAATAATGTCTTGCAACAAAGGTTCCTGGACACAAAAAATTTAGCATACAATAGAATTAATAATGTCTTGCAACAAAGGTTCCTGGACACAAAAAAATTAACATACAATAGAATAGTAATAACGCAACAAAGGTTCCTAGACACAAAAAAAATTATCATACAATAGAATAGTAATAACATCTATTACATCAACAAAGGTTCCTGGACAAAAAAAAATTAGCATACAATAGGACACAAAAAATTTAGGTTTTCTTTGAAACAAAAAATTGAAATTTATCAAAAATTAATAATCATGGACACCAAAAATTTAGCATACAATAGGACACAAAAAAAATAGCATTCCTGAATTAATTTTCTTTGAAACAAGGGTACCTGGACACAAAAAAATTGAAATTTATCAAAAATTAATAATGTATGTTACATCAACAAAGGTTCCTGGATACCAAAAATTTAGCATACAATAGAATAGCAATAACGTCTCAAATTTATCAAAAAATAATATAACGCAACAAAGGTTCCAACAAAGGCATTCCTGAATTAGTTTTCTTTGAAATTTATCAAAAATCAATAATGTCTGTTACATATTTCTAGAAATTTAAATATGTTTGTCATATAGACTGGGATTGGGGCTCCCACGGACCATAAAAAGAAATAAGTACAAGAATTAGGAATGTCAAAAGAAGAAGTGTGCAACGGTAGAGAGGAAGACCTGAAAAGAAGAAATTGGAAGTTATGAGTGTTTTGGTTACATTTTTCTATTTAAAGAGGTATAATAACTGGATTCATAAAGAAAACAAGATGATAGTATAGACTTACTATGATGCTGATGCATTTTTTTTTTGTCATCGATGATCAGTGGAAACGTGTCAACCGGTTGTTTCCCTTCCTGGATGAGGTTGTCCATTCTCCATTGGAACCGTTCTTCAATGTAGTTTCTCATGGGGGCCATGTTGATTTCATCTCGGATTTCTATGTTGTAAAGGTCATTTTCTAATTTCCTTAGATCCATTAAAATACTATGCAGACTCTGTTCAATTTCTTCATTGTGTGTCGAATAGTCCAATACCCAGCTACACGATGTTCAACTATGCCATAAAACTTTTTGAAAGACAACCCCTTTAAAATATCAAGTTGTTCATCGAAGGCTTCTTTGGTCATTGAAAAGGATTTGAGAACTAAGTTTGGGTCTTGAACCTCATTGGTACTTCCAGCTAAGTCTATTTCGATCAGGTTTGTGAATAATTTTATCTTTTCTAATATGTCTTGTTTGCATGATTCGACAATGAGCTCCAGATTCTTAACTTTCTTTTTCCAGCATGCTTTTACTTTTTTGGTCCGCTTTGGGGAGAGGAGATTCTTTTGTCTTCTCTTCAGTTTTGAGTTGTTGATGGCATGGTTGGCAAAAGGGGTCAACACCTGTTCACATAAATGTTGATCATTTTTTAAATTTGCCTGCAAATGTTCGAGCAAATCATTTTCCCTCTTTCAGAAGGAAACTATATTTTTTGATGTTTCCCAGGCTTCAGTAACTAGTTGCATTCTTTTCTTGATGTTATTCTCTACAACGGATCTAGACAATGCAAGGAGGGAAGAGGATACTTTCATCTTGGCTGCAATGGTAGAAGCCACGTTTTTTGCTAAAGGACTGTTAAATTCTAGGGTGGCATTGAAAGCCTCCTCAAATTCCTTGAGGCAGTCTTTCAGTATGGCATTTTCCACTTCAATTCCTCTAATTGAATCATCAAGAGCATCATCGGTTACGCAGTGAAATAAGGATATTTGAGATGGTCGCATTTTCCTAAAGTTAATCTCTGTGCGAGATTTGCCTTTCCTATTTGTTACATCTCTCTTTTCAATGACCATATTTTTATATTGGCTGTCAAAAACAACACTCTGGAATACGAAGGATTCATTTTCGTCAAAAATTTTGGTCTTAGTTATTTCCATTGTGGACGAACCAACTTTGTGCATGTGTTCAGTTTTAATTTCAAGTTGCAACTGTCCACTTTCAATTTCGGGTTCGTCCACCTACCCTGCATTGTTTTTTCTCTTCTTCGTCAATGGAATTTTGTGAGAACTATCATTTTTTATGCGAGGAGGGTTCTTATCTCCTCCTCCATTTGAAGATTTATGGTTTTCTTTCTTACTAGGGTGGGTCGTTGAAGCGATGCTCCATGATGTTGTGCTCTTGGGAGTGTTGGCGGGGGACTAGGCACTCTTCTCACCGAATAATTTTCCCTATTGTTTGTACAATTCAGTCACACTTTGCAATGTCTCTACGTCGCAATCACCAGAAGCAGGATTGTTGTTGTCACTGTCCCTATCTTCGGCCAGGTGTCTATGGATAAAAGAGCTGCTAAATCCAACTGCCAATAAATGTTCTCAAAAAATCCAATTAGGGTCGAATCCTTTTAGCCTTTCAGCATATGTTAGGTTTAATTTCTTGAAATAGTCGGCAAATTTGTCAATCTTGTTGACGTTTCTGCATATGAATTCCCCGACTTTCCAGGGCAGATGAATGAACTGTTTTTTTTTTCTTATCATGGAAAAAATCCAACTAGTGGTTGTATTGCCTTGCTATTTCTGCAACAAACATCTTGTTTGTGATGTGGCATGGAAGGAAAGAAGGATTTTTCTTGGAGCCAAAGACCATTAGTACATTGTGATTTTCCTTTTGTTCAAGTGTGCCCTTCCTATTCAAAAACTTGGTTTCCTGGCCAAACATTCGTGGAGCATCCTTCCCTAACAATAAATCTTTGAAAACTGAGACAAAGTCATTAAAAATTTCATAAAAACAATGGGAGGCCTTGTGCCTCCATAGGGCCTAGTACCATAATGTTACTGGGTTGAATCCACAGTTGATTTTCTTGGAAAGAGACAGTTTTGGAAACGGACAGCAATGCACTATTGCGAAAATCAAGTAGGATGACATATAAAATTTATATGATTCTTTGAATCGTGACAACTGGGAGCAGATCTCAATGGAAATTAGCTTCCCCCAATCGAAAAATGAATTGTTCCTTGAATGTGAAGTACAAAATATAAATAATTATATGGGAAATGCTTGTCGTGGATGCATGTCCTGTTATTCTTGTAAACAGCCAAGCAATTTCCCGAAATGGATTTCTAAAGGAACTTACCTACAACTTTGCGATATCTTCAGGAACTGTTGTCGGGTCTTCAAGGAACTTGGCTAAGATGTCCAACCCGTTATCATGTTTTTCTAGGAACTGCTTGCAGTCTTGTCCTCTGAAGGTCAATGTTGGCTCTGGCAATTTTAACATCTTGCGGAAGACCCGGGGTGACAAAGAAACAGGAGAATGGTCGCGCAGTGGAATAGTTCTTTGGCTTGGAATATATTTTTCAGCGCACCAAGAGACCACCTCCTTACAGTCAAAAACCTCAGGGACGCAACTTGCACAAGTGATTACAAAGGTCCGAATCACTTTGTTTTGGGCGGAACAGGATGAATAGTAAAAGTATGCCCTGGACCACTGGAAGTTCTAGTCCTAATGTCTGAAGATATTTACTGTATCTCCACAAAATTGATGTCGACCTGATGCCATAATTTTACAAGAATGTTTGTTTTCTCCAGACGATGAATGAAATGAAAAGTTGGAAGGGATAATATAATGTTGCACAAATATTGGTCCAATGTGTGTGAATGGGAGATCTCCTCGATACTTTCTCTCATTAATGACAATTTCGACAGTTGTTGCATGATGCGTTGTTAACATTAAACACTAGTAATTGCATACATAGAAATGTGAACATGGAGGATAAAGCAATGAGCGATTAAGAATTGTAGATTTCTTGAATGGGCCAACATGATGACCAGTGTTTGAGATGAACAATCGGAAGGGACAATATAACTCTCTGCAGATCTTGGTTTAATGCATAATAATGGGAGATTTCCTCGAGCATTTCACTCATTAATGACAATGTTGACGGTTTATGCATGGTCAGTTGTTAGCATGTAAGGTTTCTAATTGCATACTAAGAAAGAAGTACGGAGGTCACGGGGACGGGAAAAAGCAGCTTCAAAATAGGGTTACAAGGTACAATTGTTCGAGGTGAGGGCACGAGGGTCAAATTGTATGTCTCGAAACTTTTTGAGTGCAATACGCGTAACACCAAAGAGGGTATGATAGGATAGTCCAAAGGGCAATTTGTATATCACTAGTAAGAGCATAACTAATGTATATTAGGAAGAACAGAAAGTTAGTGGGGATGGAAGGAGACAACAGATACTTTGAAACATTTGTGAGCCGTGGTAGAGTGAATCTTGCGAGTTCGAGGAGTCCACTGTGGAATTGTAGATCACGGAATTTTTGAGTGCATGATGTATATCACGGAACAAGAAGCAACAGAGTTCGAAAGCACCAACCCGACAACCGTGGCCATAAAATTGGCTAAGTATGGAAAGGAACAATGGTCGGTCAGATTCGTCATGTGAGCATATAGATGGAGAGGAAGATATGTCAGCCCGCCAATGCAAGAACCCGCGATCATAGAAAGGAGACTAAGTATATAACCAAAAAATGATAATACATGGGAAGAAGAAAAGGGAAAAAGAGCTAAGGAGTTCATGGTGGAATTGTAAATCACAGAAATTTTGAGTGCAAGATGTATATCATGGAACAATAAGCAACAAAGTTCAAATGCGCCAACCCGAAAAAGTGACTAAGAATTGGAGATTTCGTGAACCCGTTAACTCGAGGATCCAAAATAGGCTGACAAGGTCTCCCTAGAAGACGTGAAGCCCCGACGATCAAATTATATCACTCGGAACATTTGAATGCATAATTTGTAACATGGAAGAGGGAACGATGTCGAAACCAGGTAGTCAATTTGTATATTGTGGAGGGTCAGATGCCAACTATTTCGTACCAGTGTGTGCAGTTGTCACTAGTAAGAGAATAACTAATGTATATTAGGAAGGACAAGAAGTTAGTGGGGATGGAAGGCAGGGACAGATACTTTGAAACATTTGTGAACTGTGGTAGAGTGAAGCTTGCAAGTTCTAGGATTTCACAGTGGAATTGAAGATCACGAAAGTTTTGAGTGCAAGATGTATATCACGGAAAAAGAAGTAGCAGAGTTCAAACCATAAAATTGGCTAAGTATGGAAAGCAACAACAGTTGGCTGGATTCGTCATGTGAGGATATAGATCGAGATAAATATATGTCAGCCCGCCAATGCTGGAACCCGCGATCATAGAAAGGAAACTAAGTATATAACCAGAAAGCAATAATACACGGGAAGAAGAAAAGGGAAACAGGGCTAAGGAGTCTGCGGTGGAATTGTAGATCACAGAAATTTTGAGTACAAGATGTATATCATGGAAGAAGAAGTATTAGAGTTCGAAAGATCCAACCCGAAACAGTGACTAAGAATTGGAGACTTCGTGAATGCGTCAACACGAAGATCCAAAATAGGGTGACAAGGTCTCCCCAGAAGACGTGAGCTCCTGACGGTCAAATTGTATCGCTCAAAACATTTGAATGCATAATCTGTAACACGGAAGAGGGGACAATGTTGAACCCGATAGTCAATTTGTATATTGTGGAGGGTCGGCTGCCAACTGTTTCGTACCAGTTTGTTCAGTTTCCACTAGTAAGAGAATAACTAATGTATATTAGGAAGGATAGGAAGTTAGTGGGGATGGAAGGCAGGGAAATATACTTTGAAACATTTGTGAACTGTGGTAGAGTGAAGCTTGCGAATTCGAGGAGTCTATGGTGGAATTGTAGATGACGGAAGTTTTGAGTGCAAGATGTATATAACAGAACAAGAAGCAACAGAGTTCGAAAGCGTCAACTCGGCAACCACGGCCATAAAATTGGCTAAGTATGGAAAGGAACAATGGTCGATCAGATTCTTCATGTAAGGATATATATGGAGATGAAGATATGTCATCCCGCCAATGCTGGAACCCGCGATCATAGAAAGGCGACTAAGTATATAACCAGAAAGCGATAATACACGGGAAGAAGGAAAGGGAAAAAGGTTTGAGTGTGTGGTGGAATTGTAGATCATAGAAATTTTGAGTGCAAGAGGTATATCATGGAACAAGAACCAGCAGAGTTCAAAAGTGCCAACCCGAAACAATGAACAAGAATTGGACATTTCGTGAACCCATCAACACGAGGATCGAAAACAGGCTGACAAGGTCTCTCCAGAAGACGTGAGGCCCTGACGTTCAAATTGTATCGCTCAGAACATTTGAATGCATAATCTATAACACGGAAGAGGAGATGATGTCGAAAGCCAGTAGTCAATTTGTATATTGCGGAGGGGTTGATGCCAACTGTTTCATACCAGTGTGTCCAGTTGTCACTAGTAAGAGCATAACCAATTTATATTAGGAAGGACGGGAATTTAGTGGGGATGGATGGCGGCGATAGATACTTTGAAACATTTGTGAGCCATGGTAGAGTGAAGCTTGCAAGTTCAAGGAGTCCATGGTGGAATTGTAGATCACGGAAGTTTTGAGTGCATGATGTATATCATAGAACAAGAAGCAGCAAAGTTCGAAAGCGCCAACCCGGCAACCACGGCTATAACATTGGCTAAGTATGGAAAGGAACAACGGTCGGTCGGATTCATCATGTGAGGATATAGACGGAGATGGAGATATGTCAACCCGCCAATGCTGGAAGCCGCGATCATAGAAAGGCCACTAAGTAAATAACCAGAAAGCGATAATACACGGGAAGAAGAAGAGGGAAAAAGGACTAAGGAGTCTGTGGTGGAATTGTAGATCACAGAAATTTTAAGTGCAAGATATATATCACGGAACAAGAAGCAGCAAAGTTCAAAATTGCCAACCCGACAACCGCGGGCATAAAATTGGCTAAGTATGGAAAGAAACAACGGTCGGTCGGATTCATCATGTGAGGATATAGATGGAGATGAATATATGTCAACCCACCAATGTTGGAACCTGTGATTATAGTAAGGCGACTAAGTATATAACTAGAAAGAAATAATACATGGGAAGAAGACAAGGGAAAAAAGTCTTGGATATGACGGAACAAGGGACATAGGTTTTGGATACCGCAAACCCGGGACCCGGTGATCAAATAATTGACTAAGTATTGAAAGGGTCCGCGGTCGGTCGAGCTCATGGTGTGAAGATATAGATAAAGAGTTGTCAATTTGTGAATCCATGAGGCCGTGATCATATCGTTGCGACTAAATATAGAACCACAAAGGGATAATAGAGGGGGGGGGGAGAGAAAAATTAAGAGTTTTTATACATTCTTGTGGACAAATTGTATATTGTGGAACTCTAGGTGTTGTTTGCAACTTGCGGAAGATTTGAAACACAATTTTGAGGACGTCAATCCGGGAAGCCACAATCAAAAAAGTGTGCCAAGTATGGAACACGGAAACATTGGCTGGGACTTGTTTTCACTAATACATTGAAATTTGTAATATCTTTGCCATTACCTGGCAAGAACTTCTTTGCATGTTTGTGGACAAGTTCTGTAGGTATGGTTGGTTGTCGAGACTTTTGCTTATTAATGACGATTTTTACAGTTGTTGCATGATGTTGTTTTAGTATTAAACCTTTGGTGTTTCATATCTGGAAAGAAGTACGAGGATGGGCAGAACAGGAAATAGTGACTAGGAGTTGGAGTTTTTGTGAACCCACCAATGCGAGGATCCAAAATAGGGTGACAAGGTTTCCCTAGAAGACGCGAGGCCCCAATGGCCAAATTGTATAGCTCAGAACATTTGAATGCATAATGTGTAACACGGAAGAGGGGACGATGTCAGAGTCTGATAGTCAATTTGTATATGGCGGAGGAGCGCGTGCCAATTCTTTCATACCAGTGTGTCCAATTGTCACTAGTAAGAACATAGTTAATGTATATTAGGAAAGACGCGAAGTTGGTGGGGATGGAAGGTAGAGACAAATACTTTGAGCAAAGCTAATGTATATCAGGAACCCGTGGTGGAATTGTAGATCACAGATGTTTTGAGTGCAATATGTATATCATAGAACAATTAAAAGCTAAGTTCGTAAGTGCCAACCCGGCAACCACGACCATAAAATTGGCTAAGTATGGAAAGGAACAACAGTCGGTCGGATTCATCATGTGAGGATATAGATGGAGATGAAAACATGTCAGCCCGCCAACCCTGGAACCAGATATCATAGAAAGGCGACTAAGTATATATCTAGAAAGTGATAACGGATGGGAAGAAGAAAAGGCGAGTTTGTATGCGCCAACCAAGCAACCGCGGCCATAAAATTGACTAAGTATGGAAAGGAACAGCGGTCAATCGGATTCGTCATGTGAGGATATAGATGGAGATGAAGATATGTCATCCCGCCAACACTGCAACTCGTGATCATAGAAAGATGACTAAGTATATAACCAGAAAGAGATAATAGACGGGAAGAAGAAAAGGGGAAAAGGGCTAAGTATCTAACAGTAGAAAATCCATTTTTTCATTTATTAATGCCAATGTTTTCGAACCCCTATTGGGTTCTCACTAGTAAAATCATAAACTACAGACCACGGAAGTTCTTTGGCTACAAGATGTATATGATGGAATAGGGGACATAGGTGTTGGATACTGCGAACTCGGGACCTCGTGGGTAGATAATTGGCTAAGTATTGGCCAAGAGAAAGTTTTGATATTTATTTCAATAGTATTCATACTAATATATATTAATGGATTATTTATGTTTCAAATGAAAATCATCTTCCAATTTGCAGGATGTTGTTCGGTTCGCAAATTCCATTGAAACCATGGAAGTTTTGATTGCAAGATGTATATAATGCAACAAGAAGCAGCAGAGTTCGAAAGTGCCAACCTGG
Source organism: Picea engelmannii (assembly GCA_009831015.1). Lineage (NCBI taxonomy): Eukaryota > Viridiplantae > Streptophyta > Pinopsida > Pinales > Pinaceae > Picea > Picea engelmannii. The sequence continues at coordinate 402,149 of ML782249.1, forward strand.
CAACTGCGGCCATAAAATTGGCTAAGTATGGAAAGGAACAACGGTCGGTCGGAATCATCATGTGAGGATATAGAGGGAGATGAAGATATGTCAACCCACCAACCCTGCAACCCGCGATCATAGAAAGGCAACTAAGTATATAACCAGAAAGTGATAATAGATGGAAAGAAGAAAAGGGGAAAAGGGCTAAGTATCTCACAGAAGAAAATCTATTGTTCCTTTATTAATGCCAAGCTTTTCGAACCCCTGGTGATTTATCACTAGTTAAAGCATAAATTGCAGATCACAGAAGTTCTTTGACTGTAAGATGTATATGACGGAACATGGGACATAGTTGTTGGATATCGCAAACCCGGGGCCCAGTGGCCAGAAGGTGAGTTATCACTAGTTAAAGAATAAATTGCAGATCACGGAAGTTCTTTGGCTGCAAGATGTATATGATGGAGCAGGGGACATAGTTGTTGAATACCGCAAACCTGGGACCTGGTGGCCAGATAGTTGGCTAAGTTTTGGTTAAGAGGAATTTTTATATTTATTCCAATAGTACTCATATTAGTATATATGCACGGATATTATCAAATAGAATAAGCTGCAATATATGCAAGATATTGAACAGGAACATGGTGTCAACACTTGAGTTTCCTTGTTGTAAGTCGTGAATTCATTCTATTTACGGGACCTGAAGAATGAAAGCAGGATGGGTCCTCCAATTTCTCTCTTTAAGTATAGGTTCGGTGCCACATAAGTATGGCCTATGACAAATTATTCTTCCATGTAAAATGTAAGCAACGAATAGAGTAGCCTTTATTTAAATTGAAGTACTGAGCAGCAGAAAGAAAAGCTTGGCGTCCATGTTTAACGACACATAGAAAAAAGGTACAAAATAAAATGAAAAGCAATACTAGAGATTGGAAGACATCATAAAAAAAATGCAAATATTCTATATTCAAATTAGATGGGTTACAAAATACAACTGAGATTATTTTTCACAATGATTGCGATTTGGCTTGTCGTCGACCAATAAAAAATATGTATAATGATGAAGCTTGTTGAAATTCGTCTTGACGATCAAATCCTTTATTCGTAAAAAACAACGAGTTGAATATCAATTTTGCTTCTTGGACTTAATTGGTGCTACCAACTAGATATGGCCTGCTAGCATTGGTTGGTTATTCAACATTACATTCTTTGTTAAGTATTAATTTCCCTCTACCATTGAAAACTTGGGGTTTAAGGTGCTTTCCTTTTAATGTTCCTGACCATTGACATATGAGTCAACTTAGAATGTGATTCAGGCCCAATTCAAAGTCGAGGGAGTTTTTTTATGTGACATCAGTTATGGGACAGAAAAAAAAATAAATTAAAGTATGTTGTGACTGCTATTCTCCCTGTATTCAATCATCTGTTTGGTTGAAAATCTTGCCTGAAGATTTGCATGTTGAACTTCTTTGTTTTATTACAATAAATTGGAAGAAATGTCCAAGCCAGATGAAAAATGTTCTTCTATTGAAGTACATGACTTCTTCCGGTAGAACAGGTCTGGCAAGTGTATCAAATGTCGCATATCGCATCAGAATCTATCTTTCTTCATAGTGGTGGAAGATATAGCGGCCCATAGAAAGGTCTGGAATATTCGGAGGTGACGCCAAATATGTGGAGTCTGTAACTACATCTAGAGGATAGCAAACAAACTTTGACAAAGAACATGGCTTTCTGTCAAGTCTGTTACCACACCCAGAAGTAGCTCAACAAACTTTGAAATAGAAACTTATGTAGTTATAATATGTCGTTTTGTCCACCCATACAGTTTTTGTTACCCGCTTCTGGGTACATTCGCGAATGGAGTAATATTCTGCATCATTTACGAACATCACAGACCATTTTGCAAGCCATGGTAAGTGTGACGCCCCTGACGAAGAAAAATTCTTGTGTGTTATGCAGAATTCGATACACTTGCCAAATCTGTGTTGTTGGAAGAAACTATATACTTCAACAAAGAAGTATTTTGCACATGACCTGAAAATCCATTCCAAGTTCCAGCAAGAAAACAAAGAATATCATCAAACAAATCTCCAGAAAGGATTTTCAACCAACCAAAGCATTGAATACAGGGAGAAAACCAACCAAAAGATACTTGTTCTTTTGTTTTTCACCTGTCTGAGTTTTTGTTGGATAACAGAGTTTTTTTTTGGCTCAAACTCATGTCATATAAAACCAGTCTCTCTTCTTTCATTTGGGCCTCAATCACATCTCTAAGTTGTCTTACATGTCCATGAACAGGAACATTAGAACGAAGGCACCCTAAAGCCCAACTCTTTGATGATAGAGAGAAATGGCAATAAGTATTTAAAAGCAACGTTGGAGGATGATAGCATGATATTCCGTAGATTTTGGGTTAATTCATTTTAATGACAGATGCTCTCGATATTTTCTCTTATTAATGCCAATATTTTCGAATATGTACGTTGAATAGTGACTAATAGCACGTATTAACATTCCCATATCCGAGAAGATTCTCAAATCTGACATCTAACATATGCACAATATTAAAGAGGGACATAATGTCAAGGCCTCTGTGGGTGACACGTTCATGGATGGCAGCAAGGTAGTACAGTATTGCACTGTTACTATGATGAAGCCTTTAAAAAACTAAAAGAGCCAATAGTTTCTTTTTTTTTGCAAATTCAAAATGCAGGCAAAAGAAATTACCAGATCCCATAATATTCACCTATCTATTCATTTTAATGGGAGATGTCCTCGATCTTTCCGCTTATTAAATCCAATATTTTTGAACCTGTCTGGTCAGTTGTGACTTTTGAAAGCATAATTAATGTTTATTGGGAAGGGCGGAAGGTACCAGGGATGGAGGGGAGCGACAAATGCTTTTAAACTTTTCTGAACTCGGAAAGGCATCAACCCGCCAAACTTTGAAAACTCGACTAAGTATGGAAAGGTAGGTTGGATAGACAAACTCATCATAGACAGAGGCATGGTTACGAGTTCGATGAGTGTGGGGTCGAATTGTAGAGCACGAAAGTTTTGGGTGCAAGATGTATACACCGAACACGAGATACCATATTTCGATAGCACCTATCCACAAAGTCACTTTCATAAAATTGGCTAATTATGCAACCAAACGGCGGTTGATCGGAATCATGATGTGAATATATAGATGGAGATAACGATTTGTCAATTCGCCACACCGGGAACCCACGAGCATAGAAACATGAGAAAGTATAGAACCAGAAACACATAATAGAGCGGAAGAACAAAAGGTAAAAAACGAGAAAGTTTACAAAAGGAAAAAAGAAGGGAGATAACAACTATATCGCTCAGACAACAAAACTTACTCTCATAACTATGAAACCATAGTAAGACATAAACCATGGAAAAAGCATTGCCAGCTATGAAATATAGTTGGAGGGCGACAAACTCTGGTTGAAGGTGCAAGAGATGCAATTTACATCGACTGCAAAATTTTGTATGTTATTTTATCTTAATAGTATTTTATGGGGAGTCAACTGCAAAACAATGTAACAATAGATCCAACTGCGGATGCAGCACCCCAACATTGCAAACCTTAGGCAAACAAGAGCAAGAAGCAAATAAAAACCCAGTTAAGAAGCACCAGAAGGCCCAACTGCAGCCGCAGGACCCGAACCCTGCAAAGTCAAATGAAACAACAATAAACAGCATCCAACGAACAAAGAAGCAAGCAACAATCAGTCCACCAGGAATGTCGCAGTTCCAATTGCGGTTGCAAAACCCCAAACGTGAAAACTACAACAAGACGAATAGGCAAACAAGAACAACAAGAACAGGCAAATAAGAAATCAGTGGAGATGCAAGAAGCAAGCATGAACCAGTGAACCAACAATGTCGTTGAAGCACAATATTGCCCAAATTGACTGCAGAGAACATTGCATATAAAATAAAAAAACAGAAGAAAATGTATTGTAACAAGCCTTCTAAGTAAACATTCAACGATGCCAAGCCTGTTAGGTAAACATTTAAGTCTGTCAGAAATGCTCTGTAAACATTTAAGAAAAAATGCAATGTGGCAAGTCTATGATGTACCAATTTTTTTTAATTATAATTTATGTAATAATAGTTCGAACAGTAGAGAATGTATTCGAAGGACAAACTTTGGATATGCTAGCATATCAAACATTCAGATAAATTTAGCTAGTAGAAAATGCTAAGACAAACATTCGAACTAATTCTAGCATTAACCTACCTTCAGGCAATACATATGAAAAATATATGATTCAAAAAGACTATACATGATAAAAAAGTGTGGATATGTTAACATATAAAACATTGGAAATAGTGAAGCCAGCAATAAGACCTCCAATCTGTTATCCAATCAGATCACTACATATATGGTACTTTTTAGTATAAAAAAATCAATGTTTTTAGTTCCCTAGCTCCAACAATAGAAATTATGCAAATATTTATGGTCAAAGGACAAACTAATATGAAGTCAATGAATTATCAATCACTATAATCCCTCTATGCCTACGACAGGGACTAATAACGTACAATGAATTCCAAAATAAAATAAGCCATGAGAAACCAACTTAAGTTGTTTGATTCGGTGAAACAATTTTTGTTATCTTTACAATGCAGTCATGGAAGAATAATTGAATTGTTTTGGGTTTGAATTAATGTTTATATCAAACAAATCATACTTGACCAACTTATATTTCCAATGTTCTTACTATAAGGGTTTGAACCTAGGTTAATTCCACATAATGTTTATTAAGCATTGATTTTTTTGCACTTTAAACACATGATCTCATGAAATTGATTTCAAAATGCTTATAGTAACTAAAATTGAAGGTTCTGAAGGTTTTGAACTGATTTACAAAATGAAAACTTCAAAATTAAGTAGTTATTATTTAGAAAAGATGTAATCAAAGTTATTAACTATTTAGGATATTCATAGGATGTCATGAAAATTACATGTTGATGGATTCAATGATTAATTTTATATTTATATTTATATTTTAATTTTAATTTTGAAATTAATGTTAGTAAAAAATAGTTTAATAAATTATTTATTTATTTACATTTTTATTCCTTACTATTAAAAAAACTATAATTAATATTTAATAAATTTTAAAAATTATATATAATTATTTTATTACTATGTATATATATTTATAATATTTATAATGGTATTGTGGATTAAATGTGAATATGATAAATATAATTATAATTATTATTTTAAATTTATTTTTGTGTTTAAAGTTGATTAAATGAATAATAAGATAAATGGAATGATATTTTTTAAATATAACCATAATATATATAAAAAAATTAATTATATTATAGATTAAAATGCATTTTAAATATAACTATGATATATATGAATTTTTCAATTACAAAAGTTTTTTGAACCCCTTCTTAATTTTAACATTCATTAGTATTGATAGTTCAAATTCATGATTGATAGTTAAAATTTATGCATAATTGGTTTTAATCAATTGCAAAATTAATAATCAATTTGGAACATTGTATAAAGTATTTTAATTATGAATGGGTTACATATAATTTATTATTTATTTTTTTTTAAGGTAATTTTATCTTTTTACCTAATTTCAAAAATAATTATATATTCTTTTCATCTAATTATTAAACAAATTATTACAATTTTTTAATTAATAATTAATTTGGAAAATTTGAAACATTGTATAAAGTATTTAATTATAAGTTGATTACATATATTTTATTATAAATTTATTTTGTAAGTAATTTCATCTTTTTATCTAATTTCAAAAGTATTTATATATTTTTTTCATCTATATTTATTTTGTAAGTAATTTCATCTTTTTATCTAATTTCAAAAGTATTTATATATTCTTTTCATCTAATTATTAAACAAATTGTTACAATTTTTTAATTTTTTTATAAAATTTTTACCCATAAAATATAGGTATTCTAGGTATTCTAGTACAATATAAGTTAAATTAAACAATTTGTTCAATATAAGTTAAATTAAACAATTTGTTTTCTCTTAATAAAGTAAAAAATCACACTAATTAGTTTAATAATTTGTTTTCGTACTTAATGACTAATCAAATAAACCATATATTTTGAGGATGGTACCTAGGATAAACTCTAGAATCTCCAGGACACAAGTTCAATCAACAAAATGGGTTGAAGCCATTAATGTGTATACTAATAATTGTATGTAAAAATATAAATGTACATGCATCTTAAATCGATATATATATATATATATATATATATATATATATATATATATATAAGGGGGAGGCCCCCCAAAGTCACCCTAGAGAGCCTTTATGAATATATGGAATTGTTAGAAAAAAAAAGAGAGAAGAATGAGATGCCAAACTCCAAATAGAGCTAGAGGAAATGCTTGATAAAAAACAAAATAGACCCTTCAAAGATACAATTCAAAGTATACATGATTTTTTGGTAGGATTCAAGAGTCAATTGCAGAGAATGGAGGATAGAATTCAAGAAATGGAAAAATAAAAACATTCAACCCAAGAAGGAGAGGTTGAAGAAAATTGCAACTTGAGAGATAGGATTAAAAGGTTAGAAGAAAAATTGA
>ML782249.1:449811-460420 GCA_009831015.1 Picea engelmannii
GTTGACTATTGCTGTTACACTTGGAAGGTTTTGCAATATTGTTTGTTTCAGAATTGAAATATAGATCTGCTGTTATACTTGGAAGAATCTTGGCATCTCTGTTTGCTTTAAGAATCATTTAGTAGATCTACTGTTTGAGAACTATTGTCATATATTTAGAGGGTTTTAAAATCACAGTTTGGAATTGAGTTTACTAGTATTGAATGAGCTTTGTCCTTTCAGCCTTGTTTTCTTATACTATCACTGTTTTCTATTAACCTATATGCTGTCTATGCTTCAGATCTAAAGTATCTTTGTTTTGAAATTTAAAAGTGACTGTTGTTTTCATCTTACCCTAAAATTCTAACAAGCACACCGATTCTTCCCATCTTCTCCATCAACCTTGCAAAATCTGAGACAAATGACAAGCTCTGCAATTCTGTATTGACATAAGGGCAGGGCATGGGATCAGAAAATCACTTCCCTCCTCAACAATCGCTCCATCATTTTATTTCTTTGCTCATGGGATTCGATCTTGTGACCTCTCGCGGCCGAGCTTACGAACGCAAAATAGTGCAGAGAATTTTTGAATGATTTCTCTGATCCGGACCAGGGTTCAACCATGTCTTTATTCATTGTTCTCCACTTACTTTGTAATGCCTTTCGTTTCAGCCATGGCAGACTGGTTATTCTTGTCGAAGTTAAATCAGAACGCTACCTGCCTTCAAATTTTGATTTGTCTGTAAGAAATAGAAGAATCATCTTTTCTTTAAAGCTTTCAGCGTGAAATCGTGTTCATCTAGTTCGATGTTGCGACAGTAGTTAAAGATGAAACATTCAAAGCGTTAAGTACTTATTTACATATAATGCCAACATGAATGCCAAAAGAAAACAAGACATAGCGAAAATTATGAAGTTACTATGAAGGTATAATTGTTGACATGCGCCTTACAATTGAAAAGTTCAATAACGTGAAGGGATTATGATTCTAAAAGAAAAACGCACATGAATGCCAACATATTCAAAGAGAATGAGTGCCCAGTTAATTTTTAAAAGCACAACGTCCCCGGATTTGCCCTGCACTGCCCGTGAGCACATCGATTCTTCCCATCTTCTCCATCGACCTTGCAAAATCTAAGAAAAATGACGAGCTCTGCAATTCTGTATTGACATGAGGGCAGGGCATGGGATCAGAAAATCACTTCCCTCCTCAACGATCGCTCAGTCATTTTATTTCTTTGCTCATGGGATTCGATCTTGTGACCTCTCGTGGCCGAGCTTACAAACGCAAAATAATGCGGAGAATTTTTGAATGATTTCTCTGATCCGGACCAGGTTTCAACCATGTCTTTCTTCATTGTTCTCCACTTACTTCGTAAAGCCTTTCATTTCAGCCATGACAAACTGGTTATTCTTGTCGAACATTATTTTTTTCGTTAAATCAGAACGCTACTTGCCTTCAAATTTCGATTTGTTTGTAAAAAATAGAAGAATCATCTTTTCTTTAAAGCTTTCAGCGTGAAATCATGTTCATCTAGTTCGATGTTGTGACAGTAGTTAAAGATGAAACATTCAAAGCGTTAAGTACTTATTTACATATAATGCATTTTCCTTTAAATATTTCTTTGAACAACATGCATTATCTCCATTTTCCGTTAGCTGGATGTAGTGGTCGTATTTAAAGTCGATATACACGAACAATTCTTACATTGTTTAGTTTTGCGGCGTCATTCTGAACAAAGAAACATAAATTCCTAGCATCTGTAAATATTTTTCATTAGCTTTGGCAAAATAAATCAAGACATAGCGAAAATTATGAAGTTACTGTGAAGGTATAATTGTTGATATGCGCCTTACAATTGAAAAGTTCAATAACATAAAGGGCTTATGATTCTTAAAGAAAAACGCACATGAATGCCAACATATTCAAAGCGAATGAGTGCCAAGTTAATTTGTAAAAGCGCAGCATTCCCGGATTTGCCCTGCACTGCCCATGAGCACACCGATTCTTCCCATCTTCTCCATCGATCTTGCAAAATCTGAGAAAAATGACGAGCTCTGCAATTCTGTATTGACATATGCTTGTGCCTCGTTGTTGCGCCTCGTTGTTGGTCAGAAGTGCAACATCAGCTCTGTGCTTCTTTAAATTCACGTAATAATGTGTGTCAAATATTCTAGAGCTACCTGGATCCATCTCTACTATTGTCGTATTGTCCCCAGGCTTGCATTTTATCCTGAGTTGAGCTACAAAATCCCTATAGTGTGGGCGCCTGCACCGAGTATTGGTATATATAACTTGAGATTATGATGCCATAATATAAATCAATCCCCGTATAACAGATTGGAAAATAATGGGCGTGGAGTATGGAAAGTACTGTATTACTTACCTGATAACACAACCAGGCCCTTAACATCAAGACCATTGCTCCCAAATATTGATGTGAGTTGCAAGAAATTCCTGGTGAGGAAGCTTTTACTATTACATTATGCAGTCTGTTGTTGTTATTGTTTCTGCACGCAGACACTGAGAAATCTTTGAAATCAAAGACCTATAATCTGAGTTTACGGTCATTCAATTTGTGGCCAATTCAAAATTGTATATTGATGTTCTTATCAGATATTGGTAAGGAGAAAGCGTGAAAATTTCAGGGATTCATATAATGAAAATGCCTAGCTTGTTGAGTTCATTGTATATGCATGTCTATACAAAATTCTAGATGAATTGGACCTCCTAGTCCATATGCTTGCATGCCAATCTACTTGTGTGTTGACAATTTTGCTCGTGTGTTGACAATTTTGAAGAGGATTTAGCATTTTTAAAAGTTAGTCTCAGTAAGTATATAGAAATAGTAATGTGAAATAAAAAACTTATCATATATGTAGGTTCGCATTCCTCTGGACACGTCACACTTTCAATAGCGAGTCCATGACAATAAATGTATGCTTTCTATATAGCACGACAACTCATGTATATGCAACCACACATGGCAAGCTAACTATGATTTGTCATTTACCTACCAGTCTTGTTACAGATGTGGTGGGGGCTATAAAGTCTATAACAACAGAGCTAGTACTTTTATTTTATTATAACTGCATAGCGACAGGTATACAATGCCATGCAACCTTGTTTTATTATGGAATTCATCAATCTTATGTAGGATCTAATCATCCACATAAGATTGCAATATGACAATAAATCAGTCATTGGTATATTAATGCAACATGTTGAAAGTAAATATCAACATATACATATAGATTCAACAAATAGTTTCACCATCAAAAGCACAACGTAGGTCTATCTTAGGCCAGCACAGAATAGCCAACAACACCATTGCTTTCCTTCGGAAATGGGTTGAAGAATCGAACCCAATACCTGTGCCTCAACGGAAAAAAATCTGATGGGAATCGAACACAAGTTGCCTCGGACTTGAGCCTCGGACTTGAACCCAATATTTGTGCTTCAACAAATCCACTAGAATGCAAATCAATGCAGTATGCACAACCAACAAAACCTTGTTATTCTCACATATATATCTAATGAAAAAATTGTTGAGGTATTCTTCGCTTGTTGCCTGCTAGATTTTGGCTTCTAGTTTCTTCTTATCTAAACTCGGTCTCAAACTGAACTCAACAACTACAAAATCCAGATACTATGTCAAAAAAAAACATTGTGTGGATGACGAAAGGTCTTTGTCTACACAATCCCGAAGTGGCGGTGAAGTCACTAAAAGAAAAAGAGAGAGAAGGCATATGTTTACCATAACAATAGCCAACCATGTATCTACTACACATAACCATGGCTAGCATTATACACCCGATTTCATATTTCTATTTGACGAGCTTCTTTTTAGCAGGTTTCTTCGTTTCTTGGAGCACCATTTCTCGATTTCGAATCGCACAAACCAAAAACTTTTGTTTTTCACGAAATTATGGGTGCATGCCTCTTCATGGATCACACTATCTCCACTTGGCCCTCCTCTCCACGAGCTTCCATTGCCATGCCTAAATTACAAAACAAGGATCCAAAGGAAAACGCTGAGTGGGGAAATCCAGGGAAGTATTTTCAAATTCAAAAATGGGCACTTGGCCCTCCTCTCTGCGAGCTTCCATTGCCATGCCTAAATTACAAAACAAGGATCGGAGGGAAAACGCTGAGTGGGGAAATCAAGGAAGTTTTTTCAAATTCAAAAATGGGCGGGCAGGGAGTTAATAAGGTAGATACAACATTAAACATCACTTGACTGTCTCCTCGATCAGCTCATTGTACCTCATGAGTTACGACTCTTGGGGGGTTAACAACGATGAATTAGAGGCTCCAGAATTAGTGATCGACGGGAGTCGAAAAATGATTTGATTGAAGCATGGATGCGGATGTGGATGGGAGCATAGATGCATGAAGGTAGTGGGTGGAAGCATTGGTGTCCATGGGTATGGAAATGCACGAGTGTGTTGCACGACTATCCAGTCTGTAGAATCTTAATGACTTTGTACGGGCGTAGGAGGACCTGCCGGAGTAAGGACATTTAGGAGGGAAGATTGCTTCCAAGTTAGCTTACTTCTTGGTTTAATTGTTCTACTGCCGATTGTTTATCTATGCAGTTTTCCCTGGCAAGAATTGCTAGAAACCAAGAAACATGGGTTGCATCAAGTTGCGAGTTCAAGGCGCTGCCAATAGCCATCTCAGTGAAGGATGCAACCATAAAAAAAAACTATGGACAGTTCACACTTCATGGGTTTGGATTCTAGAAGGTTATCGTGGAAGAAAACGTAGCTGTCATCTTTTAGCAATTGCAAGTGAAAATATCCAAGATTCATGTCACCTCCAAGCATCGTGACCCTTTAGGAGAGCTATCAAATTTGTAAGGCAAATACTTATCTCTATAATGTAACCTCTACGATTTCAAGTTAAAACCAAAAATATATTAAAAAAGGGGTTTGAATGTTCATACAAAAAAATATTTCAAGTTAAATCCAAAAATATATTTAAAAAAGGGTTTGAACGTTCAATTAAAAAGTGATTAGTGACACAAGACGATAGTTACAAAGGTCAAATATCGATTAATAAGTTGTGGAGTGAAGTTTTGGAGTTGTTACTAAAACCAATATTATTACTTGTCCGAGTGAATACCTTTTATTACAAGGTTGTTCAAAGCATAAATCAAAGTATATATATAAGTGAAGTAATAAAGCATATTAAAGAAATCTTAACTAAAAAGACAATTAAAAGTATTAATTGCGGATATTTTGCACTTAGTGTATTTATTTATTATTGAAAAAGAAAAGTTATATATATATATATATATAAGTTATTTTAAAATTAAAAAATAACTTATATTTGAAGGTGGAGAAAAGTTATATATATATATAAGGAATTATACGAGGTGAAAAATAAGAAGTCGTGAACAATGAATTTAATATATAAATATAAATTTTGGATTAAATGTCATTTTTGTGAAATGGAGTTTTGAGTATACAACAATTTTTAAAAATCACAATCGCTTCTATTTGATTTGTGAGAAATAATTTATTATGGAAGAAAATCAAGATAACTTACAAATGCAATAACTAATATTAAAAGGTGAACTAGGACATTATAAAAAGAGCAATAGAAAATTACAATTTGAAATTAAGAAGGAGAAATGTTTTAATAGGTTAACAGAGAAAGACAATCTTTACTTCAAATAGCGTAATTGGGAGTTCATCGCACAAATTGAAGAACTAAAGATCAAAAAACAAAAATTGTACAAAGACTTACTAGAACGAGATGAAGAAATATCACGATTAAAAAATCATAATCAAAATTTACTAGTAAAAATCAAGAAGACAAAAAGCAAGGGAATAAAAATTTAGAACAAGAAAATCAAGGTCTCAAAGAGAAATTAATTGAAAAAGAGGAAGAAATATCCTACCTAAGGAACCTTAATCAGAAGTTACTTGAACAAATTAAAAGCTTAAAGGATGAAAGAAAGGAGAATCTAGAATAAAAAAATAAAGACGACAAGTCAGAAAATAAGGAAGAACTTTTACGTTTAAGACGACATAATCAAGATTTGCTAAGACAAATTAAAAAGCTTAAGCATGATAAGAAGTCTTTACAAGAAGAGCTAGATTGCAAAATATCATTAGTCGACAAAGAAACAATGACTGATCCAATAGAGAAATTATCAAACCTTTGAATCCTGGCATCAGAAAAAGGAACCAATACAGAGTCAATGGGTATTCAAATTCAAAATAATGCTTATATTGGCAAATCACTACAAACACCAAAAGAAGATGATTCGAAGGAAAAGTCACAAGAGATTAGGATGACTTGTCGTCATCCAAATCACAAGACTCGTTATGGGCAACAACAAAATCAAAAGATATATAAAAAATAGTCTTCTTACAAATAGACAAACTACAAATTTGAAAAGAAGAGAGACAATATCAACAATTCGTGTGGAAGCCAAAAATTAGAAGTTCCATCAAAATAATGGATCAACAAAAAGTTCCAGTAAAAATCAATTTGGGATGGATCGATTCACAATCAATGCAACAATTTTGCTTGAGAATTCGTAAATCATATCATCTTATTTCATTGAGTGTCACAACTACAAACAAGAAGGATCTTGAGAAGACATTGCGAGCTAGAACAAGAGTTAAAAAGAATCTTTTTAATAATTATGCTTTGAGGACAAAACACTTTTAAGGGAAAGGCAATGTAACATACATAATATATACACATAATAATAATAATAATAATAGTTAATTAAGGGACACATCCCTTCATGAATAGTTGTTATAAGTTCCTTTAGTATTTGTATATATATGGCACTATCATTGTATCTTCATTCATCCCATATCTCATATATTATTCATACTTATTCAAATACATTTACTATCCTTAATGGATTAGTGTGTATTATCCTATTTATATTGGATTTTTTTGTATGAACAACCTTTGGTCATCACAAGTACTAGGATCTATGTTGGAATATTTGAATACAATCAAAGATGGTGTTAATTGTTTAGCATGTCTCTGAATGTTTTTTTAATCGTAGATTGCTATATTGTTATTGTTGTCTTGATCACTGGTGTAGATTGATGTAAATGTTGATTATTACGAAAAGAACATACTATAGATCATAGATCCATGGGATCATGAATGCAATTACATACAAAGTTGGAACAATGTATGCCTAGACATGTGTACAAATCCTCGGTGTTGATTTGATATACAATAGCAACTACTTCGAGAGTATATTGATCTGTAGATTTTCTTTGTGATAAACTAGATCCGAACCATATTTGTGCGTGTTTACAAATCGAGTAGATTGCTACGATACATGGCAGAATGTTTTTTACGGTTGATGTTGATTTTGTTGTTAGGTTGTTTGATTGCATCAACCCTACAATTAGTTTAAGTTCAGGAAATTTCCAGGGCTTTTTAAATAATACTTCTCAAGGGAGTGGCTGACATAAATATATCAACGTCGATCTATCACAATGATTTCACATTCAACCATAGGATTAGAAATACATGACCTTATAAAGGGTAGGCACAACCTTTCACAGTTAAATCACCAACGATATTTTCCTTGTCCCATCCAGATTCTAGATTACAGTTACATTATCATCCAACTATTGGACTATGCATGAAAGAAATTAAAAACAATAGGCAAGCCAATTCTAACCATGGAAATGGACAAATTACCATAAACTAGCCCCACTTTTCTTCCAGCCTTAGATCTCAGATACCATAAAGCATAATATCAACATTTTAACATAAATGAGCTCAAAAACTACCCAAAGCAAGCTCGTGCCTCCTCCAATGCCTTAGATCTAACAGATCAATCCTTGGATCTACATTATGACCTGTGATCTTTGTTTTTGTGAAGATCAAAAGGGGGGCTTCCCCTTGCTAAAGCCACAAGATGCAGATCTAGACGTCGTGATTGAAAAAAGTGCAAAGCAATTGCCGAACATTTGGCCATCATCCCAACAACTGCTTAGAAAGATCTCAGACAACAGGTTTATGCAACAATTCCAGGATTTTTTTTATAGATCTATATTTCAAATCTTCAACTCCATGCTTATATTGAAGTTTTATTCTAGATCTATCTTTCAGATATGAAATTGTAGATATATATCCTAGCATTATTTTCAATTATGGTCAAGGATGAAGTGTTATTGTTAAGGAATAAGCCATATCCCTATTTTTTTAAAACCTAATTGGGAAGGCCAATAGGTCTGAATGGTTAGAACCAATGTTTTGATACCATATGTCATGGCCCAAATTTTAATAAATATAAATACATAGATAAACACCACAGTTTGCAACCATTAACTCATAAAAGTAGAGATACATGACTCAAGGTTACATAAATTATAAGGACTGCGTGAGTAAATAACCTAAAAGCTGAAGGGATCAACTTACTTACAATTGAACGTCAAATCAAGCCACTCTAATCCTTGATCCAGCATGCCACAATAGAGTGTGGGGGACATCTCTCCTCCCAAACAACCCCTTAGTCATCACGACTGAGAGCCCTCAAGTCCTTAATCCACTACTATGCCAGCGCTTCTTAACCTTGTCCTCAAATTGCTCAAGCAAACGATAGATGTCATTTTCCCCTTCTTTTCTATCCTTATATAGAATTCATCCATAATAAAGAACTTGATCTCTATGATCCACTTGTCATTATGTAATTATTTATTTATCTTATCTTTTTCTTTTCCCATAAACTTATCTTATTTTTAGTTTTTTTCCATAATTTATCTTTTCTTATTTTACCCCTTTCTTTTGTTACACAAAAATTTGTATTTAAATACTTATTATGCTCCCTTTATGATAATTATTATACTTCTTTATTACTATTACTATTATTTATTTAATAATAATATGGGGCATGACATTTAGAGACCACTGAACTAAGAGGAATAAGATTATCCATCAAAACATAAACAACATAAGAAGCATAACCAATATGTACTATAAAATACTAGAAAGACATTTCAAAGCTATATTTTGCCAATTATGTAATTGAATTGAGAGGGAAACATTATCTTCTCTCTTACAATGGACTCTATACTTTGTAAGACTTTTCACTTTTCCATCTTCCATTACTTGACAAAATCTCCTAAAATAAGAAATCATCCTTCAATGTAATTTTTTTCGCCATGAGGAGTAGGATGTCTATGTTCTTCACTTTTCCTTGGCAATTTATAAGCATTATTGCTATGTACACCAACCTTCACGACTATATAATTGGTATGTTATCCCTAAAGAAAAGGTGTGATGTGGATCTATCTAATCTATGTACTTTTGCATTTGAAGGGGAAAATCTCTTCAATTTAGTCTGAACTAGTAGTATTTACATTCCATCTTTTGTGAATTTCTAATTCTTGCGAAAAAAATGTAGAAGTGGTAATGGATTGGTTGTGGTAGTCTGGTTTCATCACCACATTTTTGCCTTTCAAATGATCATGTAGAATAACAAGATTGAGGGTATTAGTAACAGTGTAGACAACTCCATAGTGCAGGACAAAATGTTCACTTTTATGCTTCATGGAAAGACTAAAGTTTTGGAGGTGGAAGGTTAAAACATCTAAAATATTAGAATAAAAAACAAAAACTTGGAAATTTGGATATAAAGTCAAATATATAGGGTCGTCATGTAATGGTGCTTGTATGGCTCCAAGCAAGGAATCAACAAATTCAAGATGTTTGGAATCCATTACACGAGAAAGAACTAAAGCATTAAGGCCACACCGAAATAATGGGATAATTCCTATCTAGACACAACCCAAATGTAAAAACTTATAACTAATGTTCCTGTACTTTTGAAGACCATTTTTTTTTATAAAAGATAGGAATTGATTATCTAAATTGTGTCTTCAACAGAAATCACATTCTCGGAGATATGAGAGTGTGCTAAAGCTTTGAAAAAGAAAGGATTTAACTTAAACATGTTATAAGACCTTATACAAGGTAAATGCCACTAGGGTAATGGTTCTATTTCTTCAACAAGCAATGATGTAGTATTTACTTTAGAGACTATTGAACTAAGAGGAATAAGATCATCCATCGAAATATAAGCAACTTCAAAAGCAGAACCAATATGTGCATAGAATGAAGAACGCAATAAAGAACCTATAAATAGAGGGTTCAACTAAGTGGGTTTCCTTTAGTTGGCGATGCAAACAATCACAACTTTTAGGATCTATCATGCTCCTCGAAACAAATGCTTGTTTCAAAGTTCAAAGAATTCTACAAAAGTTCTTTTGTGTTTTTTTCTCGACACATAAATCTAATACATACAGATTTGTTAGATCTAATGACTCTAATAACTCTATTGACTCTAATGATTGATGGCTTTGATACCAATTTGGAATGGATCTTGGGATATGCTTAATAAACAAACCGATATTCTTACAAATAGTGGTCAATATTATACTGTGAAATATAAAACAACATAAGAAGGAAATATAATTAGAACTTGTACTTAAGACAAAAACTTTGAAAAAAATGCTTATATTAAGAAAAAATGCTATTACAAATTGACTTAATACTCAATGCTCACAACACACTTGAATTATATATATATATATATATATATATATATATATATATATATATATATATATATAT
>ML782249.1:472651-510265 GCA_009831015.1 Picea engelmannii
ACAATTACCGACATGGTTAATCCTCAATGGGGATTAACCTAATAATAAAAATAATAATAATGACATGATTAATCCACAATGGGGATTTAATCCAATAACAAAATAATAAGAATGCTCTTCGCAGTTACATTATTTCAACATGATGTTGATGCATCAATGCTCATCACTAGCCAAATCAGCATGGCTAATCCTGTGTATCATCCTCCTCAGCCAAATCAGCATGGCCACTCTGGGAGGATATTTGCAATCTGCTCATCTATGGATAAGTATTGGAGCTTCACTGCTCCCTTCTATACCATGTCTTGGATGAAGTCCTGCAATAATATTCTAAAGTTGCACCACTTCACGACTTGCGATACTAGTTGTGACATACTCCATCTCTGTTGTACTGAGTGCTACAGAAACCTACTTCCAGCTTATCCCATAAATCGTAACTAATTCCAAGCTGAAGCAACACCCTGAGGTGCTCAATCTTTCTACTCCACTCTTGCTCAATCGGAATTTGTATATCTCTTCAGCTTCACTTCATCACCCGAGACAAACCATATCCAATTGTACCATGCTTCACTGCCACCCACTGGAACTGCCTTGGCTTCAACCAAATATTGGCTTAGGGTGCTCACTACAAAGCAAATATCTGACTTGGCATTAACCAAGTACATCAAGGATCCAATCAACTGCCTGTACATCGTGGGATCCACCAAATCTAAATCTGAAGCAGAATCACTCAACTTCTTCATATTTGTCATCATAGGTGTAGTCATGGACTTGCAATCCATTATATTGAATCTCACTTAGTATCCCTTGAATGAGGAAGATTTCATCTGATCTCATCACACCTCTAATCCCAAGAATACATCCAGCTAGGATCCTCCATCTCAAACTCTGAGGCCAACTCCCTTTGTCACTAGAGTAAGTCCTGTTGTCCAGTCTGCCTCACTGGTTGCTCCCTCTGTGACTGAGACAAAATCCATACCGAGCCTTCCTGACTGGCTACCTCCCTTGTCACTGTAGAAAGATCTACTGAAACAAGTGTATCCTCCCAGGAGATCTCACATCTCCTCGAAGCCTCCTCAAATCATAACACCTGTCTGCCAGTCTTGGAAGATGTCTCTCTTCCTACATGAACCTGAGGGGATACTCCATCTGAATGATCGACTCTCCCTCTGAGTCAACTGACTCTCTCTGAGATCAGGCTCACTCTGAGTTTGTACATTCTTGGTTAAAACCAAGCTCATCAAGTATCCATCGATCCTAAAGTACCATGCTCCCTCTAAAACATGACTTCCTTTGAGTCTATACAATCTCTGGAGCCATCTGCTCCCTCTACATCTTCTGAATTCTGATCTCCAGTGAACTGTCCTGGGAGGTTGCTCCTCCCTACTGGATCCTGAGGGCTGACTCCCTCTGAACTCTAGCTTCTTCTGAACTGGTACTAGGTGGGGTTGTCTACCTCACCACTGGTGGAGCCACCTGCTCCTCTTCATCAATCTCCATGTGGAACACTCTGTATCCCACAAAAGTATCCTTCTTTTCAGAAGGTTATAACTTTGTCTTCTTCACCTTTGGTATATGAATGTATACTGTCATGTATACAACTCCATGTTTGGATAGCCTGCTCCATGTCTCAAACTAGAGACCATCTAATATGTTGCATCCTGCAACCGTCACTATAGCTCCCTCTCAAAGCTACCACCTGTGACATGCTCGGAACAAGCGCAATAACAAAATAATAGTAGACAAGAACAATATTCTTATGATAAGGAAATAACAACAAGAATAAAAAAACTAGGAAACAGAAACAACACTTTTCTAGTGTTGTTACCAATCATTCCTCCGTGGTAACCTGCCTGGAACAAAACAAGAGAAACACTTTTCTAGTGTTGTGACCTCCATAGTAACCTACCTAGGACAAAGACAACAACCAAGAACATCTCCTAGAAGAGATCAATTTCATCTTGTAAATAAGTGCATTATTAGTACTAAATAGTGAGCATTTACACAATGATCATTGTACTAACAATATTCAAAACATTTGATAGAAAAAGTACTTATCAGTAATAGATCTCTAAAGACCATTGTCCCGGTTACAATATTAATAGCGAGCATAAAGGTAACCTGAATTAATACTCCACTCTAAGGATTTCCATAGCACACTGCACATACATCATTCTTCGGCACAACTTCATTTATTGAATACCAATTTGAGATAAAAGCCTATTCAAGGAACTTGAAAATCATATTAAGATAAAAATTGCAGGTTGAAACTTGAAACTATGTGGAAACCATGATGCATCCTTTAATTCTTGGACATCCATTAATGAGAATACATTATAGTGGTTCATCAAAATAAAACCAATAACATGTCAATTCATTATTCAACATAGCATGTACCATTGGTTTCATAAAAAGTTATGCAATGGGTATCATGGCAGTTATGGGTAGTGGCAATTGACAACATTGTCTAGTTGCTAAGCATCCAGGATGTAGCATGTACAAGATGGGTGACTTTAAGCAATTCAAATTTTAGTACAGAGTCAAAAAAATTTAACGCTAGATTTATCATAAATAAAATAATGAGATAGATCACAGATCACTTGATGAAATTGGTTGGCTAGCAGGTTCAATGATAGGAATCACACTTCTTATAGGGGATGGATAGGGAACCATTGAGTGAGGACAATGGGGAAGAGAGAGTTAGTGTGCAAGACACAACTCTAAAAGGTTAAGCGACAAGTCACTTGTGTCAGAAAGAAACAAGATAACATTATTTGTTGAATTTATTATGATGTAAGGGCAAGAGGATGGTGCTAGATTTTACCCGATTGCTCAATAGTTGTTTCTCCCTCTTATAGGCCCAATTAGTTTTCAGAGTGATTTCTATTATGGCTCAATCAATGTTCACTTGTAGTGGTGATGACAAGATCGAATGAGGGTGCAGTAGTATCTTATGTAAAAAGTAGTTTAGTAGAGAGCACATGCATGCACCACCATCAACTAGCCTCCAGTTTGGATGTTTTTTCCAGATTTAGAAGAGGGTGCTTACATGAGTAGTTTGCATTTTCTAGGAGAGGCATAGATCCCAAGGAGACCATGCAACGGTTGATCTTCAGTTCAAGGTTTGGTGGATACAAGTATTGACTTTTGTTGATTTTTCAATAAGCAAGGTTAAGCATGAAGTTCATTCCATTTTTAGCATTTAACTTAACCATAACCAATAATGTTGCAGCAACCAAGATCACAAGAAGAAACACCATGCACAAAAACACAAGAAGCATCCTAGGAAACCCTTCTCAACAAGGGAAGAAAACCCAGCCAAATCCTTTGCTATATTCTTCAAGAGAAAGACCTTCACCACCAAGAAAACCTAGCACACAAGAGGGTGCTTGCAAACCCTAGAAGACTAGCGCCCAAGAGAGGTGCACACTTTTTCCAAGAAGGTGTACTTGCTGAAATTTTCAAACTCACACAAAAGATATGTTTCCTCAATGGAGAATTTACCTTTACTTATACTAGACTGAACCTGTCAACAKAAGTGTCTATTGGCACAACAACGCCGACCTCTCTATCTCATAACATAATTAATATTAACCAAATTAATTATCTTTTACATTAATTGTCAATCACATTAAGATGGGGCCGACCTGTACTCTTTACATTTACAATTAGGGTTATAGGCAGGTATGACTCTTGAACAATATAACAAGGGATCTTATACACCCACTAGTGCTCATCCACTAGGGGCACATCCATAGGGATGTCCATATCTCTGGCTCACTGCATTACATAGAAGAACCACTTCTTCACTAGTGCTCAACCACTAGGATCACGTTCACCTGTGCTCGTCCACAGGCACGTCCATTCAACAGATCTTCTTTCCCACTGCATTACACAGGAGAGTCATATGGAGTTTCTCATCAACTCTCTGCTCAGAGGAGGCTAATACATCATCTTCATTTCTGTTCTCATGACGATGCACCCAGCACTTTGGGATTTCACATGTTCACCTTGTGCTCAACCACAGGCATGCCCAACTCTGCAGATATCCTTTCTCATTGCGTTACACAGGAGAATCATCTGGAGTTCTTCTCAACTCTCTGTAAGGAGGAGGCCATCTCTACGTTCCAGCTTTGTCTCAGATAGGAACCGCACACCCCTCTCAGGGGCTCTCTCTCAGGTTTGTCCTGGAGAATGTCTCACATAGCTACAATCATCAACAACTTTGTCATCTTCAATTGGGCACACTATCCTTGGAAACAAATTCCATGCATGAGGGTGCACTGCCATAGGATTTTAGGGTTTAGGGTTTTGATGTTATTACCTAGAGCACATCTCTGGTTGTTTGGAGCCGTTGTACTTCACTTGTCTTCCTTGTTCTATAAAGGAGAACCAAGACACACCATTGTGTTTTGAACTTATGCAATGTAGCTTTCTTCTTTACAGTTTGCAATAGAATACAAATGGACTTTTGAGTGGCTCTATATCGTGCATTTGTTGTTCATAATTTCCAACAATATGTGTTTGTAGATTAAAATATTCAAAGATAGAGGTTTTCAATTTTTAAGCTGCCTAGGTTTAGGTTAATTTATCCAAGTGCAAAATCTACTTATCATGGTCTAAAATTCAAAGCATGTCCACTGAAATACTCTAGATCCAAGTATGGAATAGACTTCTTCCTATGAGAGGGAGTTGTCAAAGGGTTTTGGCAAGTGTGATGCATGAGCTTTAGTGAGTAAAGAAAATCCGACCCTATGATAGGTTGTTGGATGATATGCCTAGGATCTTCTAGTGATTGGAAGGTTGTTATTGACCTGACTCGTGAGATAGGAAATCTGAACCTGGGATAGGTTGTAGATTTGATTTCTTTTGAGGTTGATATGTTTGTTCAAGTGTGCTTTTAGGGTTTGTAGCAATGTCTAGTGTTAGTTTACAAGAGTGTCACGTGTTGGAGGGTGCTTTTGTAGTGTCGCCATTTTTGGACATTATTATGTTACAAAGTGTTATGCTTACCAGAGTAGCCAGATGGGGGTGACAGCAAGTTCAGGAGATATTGACGGGTTTTATTGGGCCTGACTTGCATCATTCATCATATTTCATCATCAGGTTCCATTCAACATAGCTTGGCTTTGGTTTCGTTGCATTCTAACGATTTCCATAATTTTGAGTTATTATGGGTCATATTTTAATTAATTTCACTAAGAAGGTCATTTTGGGCATAATACTTGGAGAAACCTCTTAGTGTAATTGCTCATCGGAATTGGGTGGAAGAGCACTACAAGATTAGATGACGAGAAGTGACTTTCAATGGCCGGAGAAGCCATAGGGATGAATAAATCACTTTTTAGAGGCAAAAAGGTTAATTAATTAATAAAGTGATTTAATTAAAGAATAATAAAACTAAAGTAAAAGTCACTTGGAGGGAAAAGGTGAACAGGGGGGATAAAAGGGAGATAGGGGCCTCTATTCTCTCATTAAGTTGATTATCATTTTTATGTCTGGCTTCTTGCTAGAAAGCCCATGATACTTGGGGGTTTTGACGGTTTTGATTGAACAAACCTTAGAGATCAGCTTGGTGGTGAAATATTCCACCTTTCCTGATCCAAGTTTGGCCAAGGAGGTGAAAGATTCCTCCCTCACCATTCTAATTCATTTTTTTATCTCAGTTCGGATCCATTCCAATCATCAGTTAGTGAAAGAAGGTGCAACATAGAGGGTTTCTGCAGAGAGGGAGCACCAGTTAGCAAAGGAGAGTTCAATTTGGTTTGTGGAGCTTGGTTTTGGGCCAGATCTTGATTGGAGGCTCTTGGCCATCATCAAAGCACCTCTTTTGGCACTTGTGGGGGTTTCGTATCCTCCGAATTTATCATTCTTCAGAGCTGGGCGAAATTCCTCAAGGGGGGTACAACTTGGGTTAGAGATCCATTGTTTTGGAGCCTCATTTCCCACCTACAACAAAGGAGACTTCTCATATGTGTTCAACAACGCCTATACTACAATCTGACAGCTTTTCTTTGGAGCTTGCGAGCCAAATCTGAAGAGAATGATTTACTTGGGGAATCTACAGCCAGCAAGGGTGCAACTTCAGCAAAGGAATCTTGGTATTCAACAAGGGACATTGCTAGATCTATAAGATCTTCTTCTTGCAGCCTAGGAAGTGTTTGGGAAGTGTTTGGTAGGAGTTTGGAGCTGCATATATTGCCATTGGGTGCCATGTACAGCCAAAGTATTAATCTAATCAATGTATTTCCAGATCTGAATATTTCCTATAAGAAGCACTTATTTATATAAATAAAGGTCAGATCTGATTTGTGGTTATTCTCTTGTATTTTTCTTCATGGGTTTTTGTTGAAGTGTTGTTATTATCCTATTAGATTGTCATATGCTATCATTGGCTCCAAAAACACATAAATATCAGACCATAAACAACCTAGAAACACACTGCATGCAATTTGTTTGGCGAAATACCACAACCAGAAAACACTAAAACTTAACATGTTCCAAGCAAATCTGTTTGGGAACATTACAGTGG
Source organism: Picea engelmannii (assembly GCA_009831015.1). Classification (NCBI taxonomy): domain Eukaryota; kingdom Viridiplantae; phylum Streptophyta; class Pinopsida; order Pinales; family Pinaceae; genus Picea; species Picea engelmannii. The sequence goes on from ML782249.1 coordinate 479,181, forward strand.
TATCAGAGCGGATTTCCTTCACCACCCTGTGATATACATTGATGATCTAGAGGAGAGATGGATTTTGCGGATTTTGCAGAAGAGATCATATATTGTAATGAGGAATATCAAGCCCTTAGTGAGACATTCAGGGCTCAAGTGACATTCCAACAGTTTGTATCCATCAAAAATCCCAAGTGGATCAAAGAAGAGGTTACACAATGGGTCAAAAGGATGGAAGAAATCAATTATTGGTTCAACATAGTAAAAAAAACAGAGCCAAAGAAGGCAAGGAGGTAGATACATCACTACCAGCTAGTAGATGGAAGGAAGCACAGATTGAGCCTACACCCTGTTGACCGCCCATTTAGCACCGGTGGTCAACTCATGTGCCATGAAGAGATGCATAGTCAGATGCAGTGTTGTTGAAGATTTTTGGTTCTACAGGGCTATGTTTGGCCCAACACTTATTTTTGTATTTGGAATTTTTGCACCCCTGTGTGGGTTAATAATGTAATAGGTCTGCATGAGTCATGTCTAGGTCAGTTACCTTGGGATCGATTCACTGGGAGAGTTCCGTTCACCGAGGGTTTTTTATCCTCAGGTCATCAGTTGGGATTTTCAGCCCGACTGATTTCCCTTGAGTTTTTCCCTCGCACTTTACATATGTCCTCCAAAGTGGTGAACGRCGTTCTAGTGGGCTTATGTTTTGGTAACTATATAGGGAAATCATTGTAAATGACCATGCAAGACATCTTAGAAAGTTTCGCGGAATTTCGTCAAGTCTAGATTAGTTTCTTTAATTAATTAATTTTTAATTAAATTTCCCTAAGTTTTGAGGTTTAATTATTTAATTAATTAATTATTTTTGAGCAATAATTGTAAAAACTAGGTCCTTGGACTTTTGATAGGGGTATTTGTGCTCAAAAGAAATGGAATAGCACCCCCTACATCCATGGACCAAGTTTTAGCTCAGTCGAACAACTTTAGCCATGGGTTAGTCCACCTAGAGTGTCAGTCAGTCTATAACAACAATTTTAATTACTAAAGTCTAAACATGGCAAAATGTAAAAATTGTAATAATGAGTTAGATGATGTGAAATGTTGAAATGATGGTTAGAGAGAGACCCCCTAAGCATAACCTTAGCCTCCCAACCCTTTTCAACCTTGTTTAACCCCTTTTCCAACCTCCACACTCAAAAGTTGTGCCCCCCTAGGGGGATTGACGTTTTTCATTTTTTAATTTTATTGTGACTTGAGTGTGGCCCCCTCTCCTAGTCTTTCACTTCATTTAACCTTGTTATCATCCTTAGATGTGATCCATCTTACTCCACATCACCCATACTAACATTTGGGTTGATTTTTGACCAAGGGGAGCGCTCTCCAAGAGAGTTACGCTCTCCTTTTCATCTCTCCAATAAAAGTTACGTTTTTCTTTTTTGAGAAACTCTTCACCTCACCTTAGCACGGATCCCATGCTTCTCCTTTAGCCTTTGTGTGATCCCAACACCTCACATCCTTTCCTCACCTCTCATCTCCTTTTCCTCATCCCAAGAGGTGCACCCTCCAAGAGTGGTGTGCCCTCCCTCATCTAGAAACTCCACAAATAATTATTAAAAAATTATTTGAGTCTTTTCACTTACCTTGGCACAAATCCCACACCTCCTACATGCCATTAGATCTATCTAATTTATTTTTCTATTTTTCTACACCCTAGATCTATTGTGCAAGCCCTAGGAGGGGTGCGCCCTAGCCTAGAGATCTACTCTATTGCTTGGTGGTGGACACTTGGCTTAGATCCAAGAGGGGTAGGTTTGCCTCTCCAAGTATAAATGGATCTCTTTTCTCTCTCCCAACTCACCATATCTTGAGCTATTGTTATGCTACTTGATTTTCCTCTCTCTTTCTTGTCATTTAATTTCATTTCATTGTCATTCTTGCTCTAGGGTTTTGGAGTATTCCTCTCCAAGACCATATTCTTTGGTAATAATATTTTGGAAGCTTTGGAGAACAACAAGAAGGGTAAAGCATATGCTTATTGTTCTTATGCATGGGAGGTAATATTGTTTAATGCTCTTTCTTGTTTCTTGAAACACTAGATCTTAGATAAAGTGTTGTCTAGGTAGGCTTAGTAGTGTGTATGCCTATTAGTCTATAGATCTTGATGTATGATTTAAATTGAAGTGTCATTTATTATCATTGCATCAATGTATTGTCTTGTGTATGCTTGAGTTTGGAAGAATATTGCAGGTTCACCTTTAAAGTTTCATTGGGAACTCCTTCTAGAAGGGAAGGGTCACTTGAAGCTTTTCACACTCCAACTATCTAGATCTATTACCTTGCTCTTATATTTTCTGTACATCCATCTCATTTTCAGCTAGCATATTTTGGTTTAGATAGGTCAAAATAATTTAAAATCTATATCTTGTCGTGGAAAGTTCTTGTCCCAAAAGGACAAGGGTTTCCTTAACATTTTTTGGTTGTGTGTAGCCATCCTAACAAGAAAAGCTTGCTGTTTTTACAGGTATATCAGATCTGATAGGAGGCTTTTGGCTGCCCCAAAGAGACACACACAACACTACAAGACCCCTTGGGGGAGTTTGGTAGCTATCTCTAACCCCCTCTTGTCTTTTTCTAGTCTAGAAGTGCACTTTTTCCTCTTGTTTGTTTGATTGTTCAAGATTAAAGTGTAAGAGGGAAAGTGGTACGGCCTCCCCTCTTCTTTAAGCTTGTGGGTAGGTAGGACGTAGGCTAGATCTAGCCATTTATTCATTTTTTTATTTTATCTAGCTTGGCCGCAAGGTTTAGAAGGTGAGGGCACCTTCTCAACCTTGACGTGGGTATTTGCTTGATTGTTTGTTGAGTAGATAGTAGATTAGTTTACTTTTCCTTTGCTCATCTTTCATTTGTTTGCCCTAATAACTAAGATCTAAGAATACTTAATCTAACTAAGCCAAGATAACCTAATAACCTACCTAGTTGGGAGAGGAACACCCCAAAGAGGTAAGGCTAATGTGTTAATGTTTTATTTTACATGTAATGTGGTTGATCTAAATGGTTTAATGTTCCCAATGCTTATGTTTTAAATCTAATCTCTCATCTTAAGCCCATTGAGCAACACACTTAAGTTTTTCTTTTTGGATCTTGCTTAGTTCATTTCTCTTCAAGCTCTTAATCTATCTCTTAAACACACGTTTTATTTTCATGCTTAATATCTCTTAAGTGCTTAACATATAAGTGGTTTATTGGTTCATTGCACATATCTATTGGTAGCCACATCCTAGGCTTGGAATTTCTTGAATGGTTAAGTAGGCAAAAACCTAATAAGTTTATTTTCTCATCTCTTAAGGCAAGCTGTTCTTGCCATTTATCTATTGTCTCTAATCAAACTAATATTGATGTGCATGTGATATAATCTCTATTTCTTTCAGCCATTTATCTTTATTTGCTTCTTATGTGTTGATGTACTTCATTGTTTAAGCTTAAGCAACATTTTTTTTGAGCAAGTTCAGTTTCGGCCATCTCATTATTTTGAACTTTAAAAGTACCTTAAAACTTTCAAAACACTATTTTAATCACCTAAAAGTCTACCTAACTGTTATATATACTTAATAGACTATTTTAGGGTACCTTATACCACCATCTAAAACGGGTTTGAGGAAAACAACGGAGGGTAGTGGCAGGGGACTGTCCCGTGGCGCTCCAGGTGGGTGTCCTCTCCGGGAAGTACTCTTACTGTCAGGGCTGACTGGTTCTGCTAGGGTTGGCCTCGTTTCCATACTATCTTGAGCATCCAGCAGTTATTTGGCAACAGGAGGAGGAGGCTTTGGTGAAAGCTAATAAAATTTGTAAATCTTAAGAAAAGCCTAACTATTAAACCCTTGACCAAATCTAATAGAATACTTGGGGGGCTTAATAATTAAGAGTGTAGATTGTCTCCAATACTCTTTATAATAGTTGTGCTTAACTCTCTTAAACTTTGGAATTTGTTGATAAAGTAATGTGTTGATGATAATCTCGTGTAAATAGTGATGTGATTTGATGCTTTAACTCTCTTATATCCTGCACAAACACAAATAGATAATTGGTTAGCTTGTTGTTGTAATCTATCATCTTTTGTAAATCTTGTAAGTAGTTGTATATGGTATTCTTTTATTGAGTTATTCTTTCTTGTAAAATTGTAATCTTTTGTAAAGAAACATCCTTTAACATAGTTGACCCCTTGCTCAATTTCTAGGCACTAGTCTTAGTTGACCTAGGGAAAAGGCTTGCTTTTCATGCTAACCCTTGCATCTTGCATGGTTGCCTTAGCATCTTAGGATTAGAATCCCCTCTAAGCTTAAAAAATTAAAATTAACTCCTAGAACCTAACTCTAACACATCTAGTAACTAAGGTCTACCCCCTTTGGCTTCCCTAGGAGTAAGCCTAGACGGAAGAGGTTCCGGTCAAAGTGACAGTGTGGGCTGTGAACCTACGCATTGTGCCTCCAAGGACACACTAAGTGAGCTGGACTTAGCTCACATTTGCAAGTGTGTATAAGGACGACAACACACCCATTAGGTGCAAGGAACTTTGCTACAGTTGCAAAGAGCCTTGGGAGCCAGATCACAGATGCAGGGGTAAAGGGAAGGTGCACATTGTTGAGGTGCACTACGATAGTGAGGATGAGGAGATGCATGAGGATGCAACCATAGATGCCTATTTAGAGAAGTCCGATGAGGCTAGTGACTCTTGCGCATCTGAGAGACAGTTGGATGGACAGGATGATAGTGCATGTGCTTTAGCAGTCCTATCAGAGAGTGTTGAGGACTCAACACTTCATCATAGTGGTGACATGTGTGAGGATTCAGATGTGTTAGCACTTGCTATGAGGTTATGCGCGGGGAATACTTTTCCTCCCATGGAGTTGAGCATGACACAATCCTTACCTTCTCAGACATTTATGATAGACATGGCACATGAGGATATCAGTAGCATTCCGGAGGTGGTTGAGGAGCCTTGTGTAGCATTTGAACAGAAGGGACATATGGATCTACAAACCCAGGAGGAGAGACATGGCTTGGGGCCAATTGACTATAGGCATACCTATCAGTATGAGGAGAGCGAGTCACCTCTTTTAGGGATTCTATTATTAGATCAGGTGGTGGAGACCGACAACTTGTTGGGATACTCACTTCGAGGACCGGTTTACAGTGATGAGGATACACTCCTTATTGGTCGGGATGACCATATCTCATGTCTGGACACATATGTATGGGATCCAGGTACAGATGACATTAGCAGAGTGAGCGCACAGGAGGATACAGTTGCTCATACAGGATACAGTGTGATTCAGATGGGGGTAGCAGTTGGTGATGGTGTGCAGTGGTATACAGGAGGACTCAATAGCACAGTGGACAGTGAGCAATTCAATGCCTTATCTTTTGAGGAGTGTGTTGTTGGGGATTCCATTGTTGACACTAGCAGTGAGAGGCATAAGGTAGCACCTTAGCAATATTGTGATCAGGAGTCACGACACTTGACATGACAATTAAGAGTCAGTGAGGACATGATCATGGCAGCCACTAGATGCATTGATGATACACACGCATTGGTGGTAGGCTATTGTGCCTCGATGGCACATGATAGTTCATATGGGGGGCTTGCCATTGATGAATTCCATACACTCAGGGAGAGAGTGACTGTGATGAGGGCCGACTACTAGCAGTTGTTGATGGATAGAGATTACCTATTGGAGGTTGGCGAGATGTATCACATGGCACTGAGGGAGAAGGAGATTGAGGTGGATCGACTCATCCATGGGTTGGCGAGCACACAGGGATTCTTGGAAGGCGCACAGACATCCCTACAGGAATCAGGGTCCATATTAGAGGAGCTCCTTGATGAGACTAGTCGAGGATCCACTACATCTATCTCAGCAAAGAGCCAGATGTATATTTCAGCTACTTCGCCAGAGGATGTTGGTGGGTTGGTAAAGGACCACCAGTTGATGGAGGTGCGCAAGGGCACCCAGGATCGCTGATGGATATGGAGAGATGTGACCAGGAGACTTTGGAGGATATCTATGTGTTACAGGGACCACCATTCATGAGGGGTTCTGAGACAGTTGGTCTTACACATACACCTGGGGATTCCAAATCCAGGGGAAGTTATGAGGACACTTTCATTGGTGTTTGATGGCATCCATATAGAGGTTGACCCAGCAGTACACCTTGGATACATGATGATGCAGGAGGATACAGAGGCTTGCATGAGTATACAAGGGCATATGATGATGAGAGTTAGTTCACAGGGGCCTACAGAGGTGTACAGTGGGATTCAGGGGGACGCATTGGATTGCAGGGAAGAGACATAATTAGGGGAGCATGAATATTCCTCTCCCTTGTAGCAGTACATAATTCTGGATGATCACCTTCACAGTAGCAGCAACGATATGAGTGATGATGGAGGGAGAGTGATTGACCAGTAGTTTGTGGAGTTACCGACTATTGTACCCGATGGTTGGAGTTTAGTGATAAGCACATGCGATTATTCACCATGGGAGCCAGTGGATGAGCTTTTGGTCAAGTCCTTGGGATTGACCAAAGTCTATGATACTTTCCAGTCCTACATGCAGTTGTCGTTATTTCTGTTAGCCTTCCCCGATACTTTCATCATAGACAACAACATAGGGGGAGATAGAAAGTGGTAGGGGACATGGAGAGTTGGTAGGCAAAGACCACTTGACAGGAGTGACTTGATTATATATAGCAAGATAGGGGTGGTTCATCCGAGACATTCATATGAGGCTTGGGGTGTGATGGAGAGCATCCTCAGTCGTGGGACAGAGTATGTTCCAGAGATGGATACAGGTTCAGAGTCTCAGCAGGATGAGGACTGGGAACAGAGATGGACAGGTGCTTCTAATGAGATCTATGAGATTAGTTGGCAGGAGGTATTGTTGCAACAGGTAGTGTTAGGGATCTTGAGGACCATACATGATGTACCTATGATTGGACAGCCTGGCCATTTAAGGACTCGTCAGTAGGACAGAGAGAGATTCTCCTTAGGGAATCCCGATGATGATGTCATGAGACACATGGGGGTATGTTTGTTATGTCAGCATCACGAGTCAGGGCATGACTCTGTAAACACCCTTGTTTCAGTGCCGAGTTGGGAGAGTATGCTAGCTTCTCTCGACCCTGGGACACTAGAGACATATAGTAGGGATGACATCATAGAGATATTGTTTGAGCATGAGACACTGCAAGAAGCAATGTGGATTGGAAGGGAGGCCGAGTTTAGTGATTATGGACAGGACATCATGACTATCAACATACTTCGGCCAGAGGTTTACAGTTTTGTGGATACTGAGATACTTGGTATGACACCTTCAGAGTTATGTGATGCAGGATTTGGTGCTCTTCTAGAGCACATGAGGGTTTCAGAGACTTGCATGATTGATTCCTTCCATTGTTGGGGGAACTTGAGAGCAAGTCAAGATGAGTATGCTTTGTGGCAGGATGGATCTCCTTGGTTGAGAATTAGATATATCAGTGGATCATCTTCTTGGTTGGTAGAGGGTCTGGCTTCTGCCAAAGATGATAGTTGGGAGATGGGTTTATGTGAGAGGCTCCTTGATGGATGGATATTGTATCTACTTGTTCTGTGGGTTGGGGGTCTCCAGGGGATTCATGGTGTTGGTATCTTACAGGACTATACTTCACAGGGCACTGCAATTCGCATCTTGATATGGGATCCAGGGATTGGAGTGGTTGGTAGTCTAGAGTTTAATGGGGTTGAGATCTGAGTAGAGTGGTTGCGTAGGGAGTTGACCAAGGATCGAGTGCACACGATCATTCTACTCATCGGGAGCATTTGGGTATCATGTATGTTGAGCACTCAGAGGGGCCATGTCTTGAGGAGAGCTTACTAAAGATCACACAGATGGATATGGGATCCTGGTATCACATACAGATTGATTCAATTATTGCTTCAGGACAAGCAATATTCTAGTAGGGAGGATTGTAATGTCCCCATTTTTGGACATTATTATGTTACAGAGTGTTATGCTTACCAGAGTAGCCAGATGGGGGTGACAGAGAGTTCAGGAGATATTGAGGGGTTTTATTGGGCCCGACTTGCATCGTTCATCATATTTCATCATCAGGATCCATTCCGCACAACTTGGCTTTGGTTCCGTTGCATTCCGACGATTTCCGTAATTTTGAGTTATTATGGGTCATATTTTAATTAATTTCACAAATAAGGTCATTTTGGGCATAATACTTGGAGAAACCTCTTAGTGTAAAAGCTCATCAGAATCGGGAGGAAGAGAACTACAGGATTAGATGAAGAGAAGTGACTTTCAGTGGTCGGAGAAGCCATAGGCACGAATAAATCTCTTTTTAGAGGCAAAAAGGCCAATTAATTAATAAAGAGATTTAATTAAAGATTAATAAAAATAAAGTAAAAGTCACTTGGAGGGAAAAGGTGAACACGGGGGATAAAAGAGAGATAGGGGCCCTCTCATTATGTTGATTATCATTTTGAGGTCTGGCTTCTTGCTAGAGAGCCCATGATACTTGGGGGTTTTGAGGGTTTTGACTGAACAAACCCTAGAGATCAGCTCGGTGGTGAAATATTCCATCTTTCCTGATCCAAGCTTGGCCAAGGGGGTGAAAAATTCATCCTCACCATTCTACTTCAGTTTCTATCTCAGTTCATAACCATTCCAATCATCAGTTAGTGAAAGAGGGTGCAACATAGAGGGTTTCTGCAGAGAGGGCGCACCAGTTAGCAAAGGAGAGTTCGATTTGGTTTGTGGAGCTTGGTTTTGGGCCAGATCTTGATTGGAGGCTCTTGGCCATCATCAGAGCGCCTCTTTTGGCACTTGTGGGGGTTTCTTATCCTCCAAATTTATCATTCTTCAGAGCTGGGCGAAATTCCTCAAGGGGGGTACAACTTGGGTTAGAGATCCATTGTTTTGGAGCCTCATTTCCCACCTACAACAAAGGAGACTTCTCATATGTGTTCAACAATGCCTATACTACAATCTGGCAGCTTTTCTTTGGAGCTTGGGAGTCAAATCTGAAGAGAATGATTTACTTGGGGAATCTACAGCCAACAAGGGCGCAACTTCAGCAAAGGAATCTTGGTATTCAGCAAGGGACATTGCTAGATCTATAAGATCTTCTTGCAGCCTGGGAAGTATTTGGTAGGAGTTTGGAGCTGCATATCTTGCCATTGGGTGCCATCTACAAACAAAGTATTAATCTGATCAATGTATTTCCAGATCTAAATATTTCCTATAAGAAGCACTTATTTATATAAATAAAGGTCAGATCTGATTTGTGGTTATTCTCTTGTATTTTTCTTCATGGGTTTTTGTTGAAGTGCTTTTATTATCCTATTAGATTTTCATATGCTATCATTGGCTGCAAAAACACATAAATATCAGACCATAAACAACCCAGAAACACGCTGCATGCAATCTGTTTGACGAAATACCACAACCAGAGAACACTAAAACTTAACATGTTCCAAGCAAATCTGTTTGACGAAATACCACAACCAGAAAACACTAAAACTTAACATGTTCCAAGCAAATCTGTTTGGGAACATTACAGCTTCCAAATTTGTACCATGGAAGTGCACACTAAAGAATCTCTTGGAGGAAGTTGAACTGTGGTATCTTGTGGATAAGGAGGGAAAACCTCCCATTGATCCCAAGGACTTCGCAAAACATACTAAGAAATCGACCAAGGTGAAGTGAATCAAGGTTGATTCAGTGAAGGATCACTTGATCTCTCACATCACAAAGAAGACGATGAAGGAGATGTTTGATGTCCTGGTCACTTTCTGATAGAGTGTCAACTTGTCCCATAAAACTCTTCTAAAGAACAAACTCATTGGTACCCACATGAGCAAGATTGATATTGTAGAAAGCTATCTTATGAAGACCGTAGAGTTAAGACTCAAGAGACCAACTCCCTACCATTGGAGACAAGATTGATGAGAGTGAGCTAGTTGAAAGAACTCTAAATGGATATGGTCCATCTTGGTCTCACTTTGTGCAGTGTATCTGTGCTTGTGAGAAGTTACCTACTTTTGAGAAACTATGGGATAACTTTGTCAAAGAAGAGTAGAGATTACAGACTGTTTTAGCTAGTTTCGAGGATGCTCAAGACCTAGTCCTCAGCAGGAAGGTGAGGAAAGGAAGAAAGAAAAGAGGATCTGAGAAGGGTCCAAAGAAGAAGGAAGACTCAAGATCTTCAAACTGTGGGAAGAAAGATCTGACCCATATGAAGTGTTTTAAGTGCCACAAGTTTGGTCAATATGCCTCTCAATGTCCTAAGAAGAAGGGGAAGCATAAGCAATAGAAGCAGTTTTCTTATTCTTTCACTTTTTTGTCTAACATATCTAAAGTGCATGATTGAGTTTGGTGAGCAATAGGTGATCATCAACAATGCAGCCTTGATCCTTGTCAATTTTTGACCAAAGGAGTGCATGAGGGTGGCATTTACAAGTTGCTATCAGATCCTACGAAGCATGGAAATTTAGCAATGACAATCTATGTGAGCTTTGGCATGGACAAATTGGTTACTTGCACTATGGAGCTTTGCCTCTCCTAAAGGACGTGGTGGAGGGATTGCCTGATTTCAAGGTAGAGAGGACAGGAGTGTGCAAGAAATGTGAACTTGACAAGCATGCCAAGGATGCTTTCCCAAGCAATGAGCACAAATCAAGAGGGATTCTTGATCTGGTACATTCAAATGTGTGTGGACCTGTCAATGTTAACCCTCAAATGTGCTTGCACTACTGGAGGGTTAAGATCTAGCGAGATTCCATCAAGTTAGTTCTATTGTAGGTATATCCAGACATGCACATTGATTTGTGTTCCTTCCAGAGTCAGTAAAGTCTGAGAGAGAGCTGCTATTTTTAACAATTTGCCTTTTTTGGAGCCTGATATTAGGGGGCCCACATAACAGAGTTGTTCATATATTTATTCCCCTTGTAAAAAAGCAAGTCCAGTGAGATTGCTTTTTGCTTTTCTTAGAAGTTAGATTGATGTTACCTCCCTTCATGATCAATCTTTCCTACTTTTTTCTTTTTGTTTTTTCAGAGGAAGATTGTTTTTTAGGCACGTCTATAATTAGCAGTTTCTATGTATGGCAGGTGCAAGTGGATGTCATAGTTCCGAGCATGCAGTAATGGAGTGGTTCAAGGACCCGATGGGTGAAAAAGTGAGGAATTAAGAGCAGTGTTTGAGCAGATTGAGGTTCTCCCAATGTGACACATGGCAGGAAGGGGTGGATTTCCGTTGTATGAGGGTTTCCTGGGTACAGCTCACTTCCCTTCATGAGTAGATGTGCAGTTCTGTGGAAAAGATTACGTCAGCAGGTCCAGATTTGTGATTACAAGGATATTGTTTAGATACAAGCAGAAATTTGATATGAACAGCAATAGATGGCGAGTTTATCACAGCATTGGCGCCCAGATCTTTGTTTACCCAAGCAGGTGAGTATGGATGCTCATAAAACAGAAAAAGGTGGAGAAAGGAGGCACTGTACAAAATGAATGCGGCCAATTATTTGAGAAAAAAAATGACAGTCAAAGAACCTCTCCTGTAAGGGCTCTTGAAGGCAGAATTCCTGGGTGTGAAAGCTTGCTACTGGTGTTTTGAAATATAGCATTCTTGGGAAAAGATTTGGTCTAGTTTAGCATCAATTTCACATACTTAAATCTGCTAAGAAGGAAATTAGCTCAACCCAATATGCATATGCTAAGTCTGTCATACAGCTGGAAAGTGGAAACATTGTTGCTTTTTTACTATGAAGCACCTTCTGTCCATATAGTCAAGATTGCTAAATCAGATCAAGCCTTAAAGAAAGGTCTAATGCTAGATTTTTCAAAGGAAAATGAATTCGCTGGTCTCTCCTTATCTATCCTTCCAAATTCTGCTGAGAAAAAGGCCTAAAAAAACTGGGAATCCATGATGCCAAAAGTGGTCTAGTAAAAAAAAAATGTGGAATGCCCTTATGCATGTAGCAGCCTTGTTGAAACTTGTTAAGAAAGATCCTGAAACGAGTTTCTGGTTGGAATGGTCAAACAAGGAAAGCCAGTGCGATTTTCTTTAATGATAACTACCAATAAACTAAATCTGGTCGACCTTTAGAAGTTAATTTGACTGCCGATATCCCATCTATGCATGCAAACAGGGAGGTATTTCGACCTTGCCTTCGATCATAATGATATGTAAACAGATTTAGAAGTTTGGTCTTGAGTGAAAGGTTTCATGTCCAAGGGTTATTAAGAGAAGAAGCCAGTGCTAGTGGGGAGTTATGTTGCAGTTTTTCATTCCAGGAAAAGCCATTAAACAGCAGTTACAAGGAGTTTTGGACTGTGTTTATCAATGGAAAAAAGTACTTGGCAGCGAATAGGAGCTTCATACGCTAGCAAGTTTTGAGTTGGATGGAAAGAATTAGACCAAGGGGGAGAAGGCAGTTGTTTATGTGGTGAATAAACAACAGAAAAGTCTTCTAAAACAGCAAGAAAATCCATTCTGAAGGCAAGGAAAAGGTAGTCAAACACCAACGGAGAAAACTATTCCAATAGCAGAAAACGGATCATACTTAGCTTGGATGAAGAGCTTTTGCCTTAATCTGCTTTATTTCCTTCTTCTCCAGCAGCAAGGGAGACTTTGGTTTAGATGAGATAAGCTTTATTTATATTCATATTGGAGAGACAGTTTGGAGGTTGCATATTATTTTTCTCTAGATAGTATTGTAGCAGCAGCCAGCTCTTCATTCTTCCATTCACCAGACCTAGAGCACTACCTCCATTGCAAGCAAGAAGATACATGGCAACCTGTCACCTATGACTCACTATGACAACCAATCTCTTGGGTAATATGTGATTTGATACAATTATGCTTTGTTCTAGCTCTTTGAATCTCTTGGTTGTTGATTAAGTTGTTTAGCAATGTTAAGGAAGCTTAATGTGCACTTACTTTGAATTCCTCTCACTTAGGTGCACATTCATTTCATTCATTTCCATTTACTTGGTTGTTACATCTATCTCTAGAATCTGATCTCAACCGCTTAAAATTATTATTTGAAACTTACTCTTGCTCTTGACTTTTTACAGACAGCCCCAAAGGGAGACCTTTGTGGGCTGATTGTCTTGGAATTTGTGCAGACTTTTAGATTAGATGGAAGCATACATCTTTTAGGGACACCCCCTAAGACTTAAAAAGCACTAGTCTGAACAGAGAGGCTTTCCAACTGTGACTAGGGTTGGTTTGCCTATAGTCATTAGGCCAATCTGCTTGTGCAAATTTGCATGATAACCAGACCCATGTCATCAGCTTCGTTGACGGGTATTATCTATTATGTTTCTTTCATTGATGATGCTTCTAGAAAAAAAAGAATTTATTTTATGAAGACCATGGATGAGGTCTATAGCATGTACCAAGAGTTCATAGCTCTTGTGGACAACTACATAGGTAAGAAGATGAAGGTACTTAGATCTAATAATGGGCGAGAGTATACTTCCAAGGAATTCGATTCCTTTTGCATAGAAGCAGAGATCAAGAGGGAGTTGACAATGCCTTACAACCAGCAACAGAATGGGGTTGCTAAAAGGAAGTACGGGTCCATTGTTGAAATAGCCAAGGCTATGGTTCAACCTAGATCATCCTATATTCCTTTGGGTAAAGGCATGCAATACAAATGTCTACATCCTAAACAAGTGTCCTCATAGTGTATTGAAGGAAAAAACACCAGAGGAAGTTTTCATTGGTGAGAAACCCCAAGTATCACACTTTCGTGTTTTCAATTGTCATCTATAAATTCATATTCCTGAGCAGAAAAGAACTAAATTAGAACCCTCCAATTTGAAGGGTGTTTTTGTTGGATACAATAAGTCATCCAAGGATTACAGAGTCTACATTCCATCATAGTGTAAGATAGTAGTCAGCCAAGATGTGAAGTTTGATTAGGATGCATGGTCCTCAAGGTTGTAGGAGCCTCCCATGGAGATTGAGAAGGGAGAAACACTTGCTATCCCAAATGCTGATATGGAGAAGTCAGAAATTTAAAAATTAGATTGGCAAGATTGAAGAGGTGGAATCGGTGCTTCAATACCTTCCAATTAAACTAGGAAGCCTAGATGGCTTACCCAAACATTGTAGGATGCACAAGAGTAAGTTGAACCTACAAAAGCCTCGAGGGTTAGCTCAAGCGATCATGATCTAGACGTGAGATCTCTCCCCCAAATTTGGGGAGGTCACAGGTTCAACTCTCTTGATCCCCTTGGGGTTAGACTCCATAATCAGGGTCGACAATTTACTCCATTTACCATCCATGGATCATGGGGAAGTACTCGCAACGAGGTGGTTTTCTTGGAAAAAGAACTTGGACCTCCAAAGTTGTCTTTTCACATGAATCGTTCTCCTAAAATATTTTTGAATTATGTTGCACTAATGTCTTCCATCATTGATGCAAAGCCTTCTAGTTATGAGGAGGCAGTAGGTGAGCAAGTACTGAAAGGAGTTGTTGCACTAATGTCTTCCATCATTGATGCAAAGCCTTCTAGTTATGAGGAGGCAGTAGGTGAGAAAGTATTGGAAGGATCCATTGTGGAGTATAACTCCATCATGAAGAATGATGTTTGGGAGATTGTGTTGAAACCAATGGGGAAGTCAGTGATTAATTCTAGGTGGTTGTACAAGGTGAAGCATGCAATTGATGGCAACATAGAAAAGTATAAGGTTTGGTTCATAGGGAGAGGATTCTCAAAAAGAGTGAGTTTACTATGACAAGACCTTTTCTCGAGTTGCCAAGTATACTTCCATCAAGTTCATTATGTCTTTCACATTAGTTTTTGGTTGGCATTTATATCAAATGGATGTAAAGACAATGTTTCTTAATGTTCTAATTGAGAAGAAAGTATACATCAACCATCCAAGAGGCTTTGAGGTGCATGGGTGAGAGACACATGTATGCAGATTGAAGAAGCCCTTTATGGCTGAAGTAGGCACCATGTACCTATTAGTCGAGGATTGATGAGTACCTGGTAAGTTTGGGCTTCCCCAAAACTACTACAAATCCCAATCTTTGTTATTTGTTTGATAGATTTGTTATACTTGTTTTGGTCTTGTATGTTGATGACTTAATACTTATAGGTAGTTTTAAGAAGCTCAAAGCATGGTATAAGACAGAGTTGGCATGCAAATTCAACATAAAGGATATCGGCCTTATGCACTATTTCATGGGTTTAGAAATCTAGTAGGGTACAGGTGAGCTCTTCCTTGGACAAGGGAAGTACACAATGTAGATTTTGAAGTCCTTTCAGAGGATGGATTATAAACCCTTAGCCACTCCCATGATTCCAAATCTATAGTTACATGCTGACTTAGATTCAAAATTGGTAAATCCTTCAATGTATATACTATAGACAAATGATTGGTTCCCTTATGTATCTAGTGAATACTATACCTAATATTTTTTTATGGCGAACACCTTTAATCAAGGCAGATTCATTGGGTTGCTACAAAGCATGTTCTCCAATACTTGAAGGGCACATTAGATCATGGTCTAAGGTATGTAGGAGATGGTGAGTTGATGCTACATGGTTTTGTGGATTCTAGCTGGACTAAAGATGCAAGTGGTAGGAAGCATACTTCAAGGTTCTTCTTCAATTTGGGTTTAGGTTTGATATCCTGGTTCAGCAAGAAGCAAGTAGAAGTGGCACTTATTTCAATAGAGGCAAAGTATATGGCACCTTGTTCTACTAGTTGTGTGGACATCTAGCTTTGCAAGTTTATAGTAAAGTTGACCGACTAGATGTTGGAGCCTATTGTCATATACTATGACAATCACATTTGCATCATACTCTCTAATAATCCAGTGTTCCACGACTAGTCCAAGCACAGAGATATATGGTACCATTTCCTTGGGATAGCATTCAAAAGGGTGCAATGATCCTAGAGTATGTTCTGTAATGTTCCCAAACCAATTTTTTCGCTTGGAACACTAACTGACCACTGATTTGCTTGTCTGTGTATGTTTATTTGCAGGCTGGCCTCTTAAGTTTCAGCCTTAGGGTTTATAGTTCAGTTATTTAAGTTTAGATCTGAAGACAAGCAATGAAGATACAAGATAGCACAAGATATGGAACCAACAGCAAGATCTAACCTTTATTGATGTAATAAGAAAGAACTTGATACAAAAAGGATGCAGATCTGGAATAACATCAGATAGCTCCAATAGATAAGATATGAGTTGCTACAAAATGCTCCCAACAAGAAGATGCAAGCCCCCAAGGCCAGATATACACTGAAGATCAATACAAGAAGAATCCAAGGTCAAGTCCAAACCCCCCTAGTTGCAGATACGCTCTCTTGGATGGCTATGAAGACCCGGTGTTTCGGGCTAGCTGAAGGAGACCTCCAAATAGCGTCAAACTCCACAAAATGATAGATCGGAGCAAGTAGAAGCTCTCCCTGAAGTCTCAAGCCCAGATGCCAAGATCTGCTCCTCCTAACTGTTGAATCCTCAATCAAGACTGCACCCTCCTGAAGACTGTCAAGCTCAATATTTCGACCCTAATGATCGAACCATCCAAATACCCTGAAACTTCATAGAAAGATAGATCGGGCCACTGCAAGGCACTAGGTGAAGTCTCAAGAACAAATCTGAAGTATAACCCCTCCAAACTGGTCAGATCTGAATCTCAATATCGCCCTCCTTCTCTCCAAATCGACTCAATGCTCCAATAAATCATCTAGGAGGAGTAAATCTCTCCAAAAGCACTAGAATGATAGATCAGGGGCCTGCAAAGAAAACCAAGTGCTCAAATCTCCAAAAGCCCTCTCAGACCTCTGGATCGAACTCCTCTCCAAAGAATGATGCGCCCCCTTGCTAGAAACCCTCAAGGGTACGGCTTGCTGCTCTCCTGGATGAGTGATGGAACCTGTGAATGCTGTAGAATGGTGTGGGAGGCGTATTGCATCCCCGAGACCAAGCTTGGAACAAGATGGGTGGAATCTTTCACCACCGAGTTGTTCTCTAGGGTTTGTATTCTTAAAACCCTCAAAACTGTGTGCTCAAGAGCCCAATAGCAAAATGCATAATAATCCAAGATGAATGAGAGGTGCGCCCTAGACTTTCCTTTATACCTCTTTCTATTCCTCTGTTGAGTTAAGTTAACCCCTAGGTTCAACTCCTAACTCAACCTCAAGCGCTCTAATCCTCCAGTGAGTTAGTTTTTACCTTTTCAAGTCAACTTCAAATTATAACATTGGGTTTAGCTAACTTTTCCCCATGCTGCATGAGACTATAGTCTAGTCGGGATGACTAGACTACTGAGTCTCTCCAAACCTCTCCATCAAGAGGTGGGGGACATTACATGTTCCTTCAAATTTGCAAATTGCAAACATTTTTACTAAGCCCCTTGCAAAGGGGAAGTTTTATATATTGAGAGAGAGATTAGGCTTGGTGGAGAACACCCTCCTTGTGAAGAGGGAGTATTAGATTTTACCTAGTTGATCGATAGTTGTTTATCCCTCTTTCGAGCATAGTTTTCATAGCATTTTCCAGCATGGCACATTCAGCCTTTCCTTGCAACGACGACGGAAGGATTGAATGAGAGCACGATACTCTATTATGTAGACAATAGTTTAGTAGAGGGCACATGCATGTGCTACCTATTACCCCCCCATGCCTAGGAGTAACTAGAGGAGATCATGTCTCGTGGAACGCAATGGAGAACATGATCCCGACCATGATGATTATCAACATGTCCACAGATGGCAGCCCAGCAGCCCCCCTCATTCACCTTTACAGCTACAATTCAACCAAGGCTCATCACATCCAAGCAACCTAGGGTATGGGAGATGGTAAGCCATCGTCACCATGAGGTATGTTAGTCCTTCTTCCATGCAAAGTGTTGTTCTTAATTTGTTGGGCAAGTGGATAAGTATCTTTGGTTGAAGTTGTATAATGGATCACTGGCTTGGGAAATTGTGTTAGTTGCCTTCTTTAACCTTGCTGGTCAGCTTCTATGCCCTAGTTTTGTGTTGTCACCGCCCAGGGAAAAGGGGTACTACTAGGAGGCCCTCACAAGGGTAACGTTTTGTTTCCCACCATACTTAACACTTCCATCCTGGAGCCTTTCATAGTGTACTAAGCTTCAGTAATGGGTCATGGTCCATTCTCTCATGAGAAGAGGGGCTAAAGGCCAAGAGACTGATTGCAACTGCTATTAAAAGAATAAGAAAATGATGCTAAAGAAAGAAAGGAATGATAGCAAAAGGACTAACAAAAACCAATCCAAACTTGAGCTCTACCCTTTCAGTGCTTGCCTCGGTCCCAAATAGCAATGCTATAGCTTGAAAGCTTATAACAGGGGACTTGCAAATATGATAAAGCAGAATATAAAGATGGTTGATAAAGAGGTTTGGAAAAAATAGCACCTAAATATGGGGTAACTCAAGAGCAAGCGCACCCTCCACAAAGGTGCTCAGAGAAATGGATTAAATGACACCATAAGCCATGAAGTAAGCCCTAAAACCATATCACTTTCACACTTACTCTTGAAGGGTTTCTTTATTTTCTGTCACTCTCGGGACCTATCCCTCTACCTAGGTTATTTTATTTCCTGTCTAATTGGCACACCTAATAGGATTGGATGAAGGCCCTCCCATACTTAAACTTGGCAACTCACATGGGGTCCTAGGCTGGTGTGATGCTTGAAGGGGATATTGAGGTGAATTGTCTTGCATGGCTTATATCTTAAGTTACAACTTACTTTGCATGCTTTAAGGACTAATGTTTCTTGTGAACCTTGGTTAACCATGGTTTATGCTTTGATTTGTCTTGGATGGCCCCGACATGGTTCTTTAAGGGACGTTCTGGGCTTATACCCGAGACGTTGTGCCTTTATTGTAGGACTTCGGCACATTTGATGGAAAGTAGTGGGTCGTCCAGTGACTCACCATCCTCAAACATCGAATCTCACACCCTTGGAACCCTCAATGATGGACATATGGGCTTGGTAGGAGTAGATTCAATCATGATGGCACACAGATGGGATGGAAGCCCCAATGCCCATAGGCTGGGCAGAGTACCCCAGAGTTTACTTCTCACCAAGATCAAGGACGTTGCAACAGCAGACAGTCAGAGACATGGAAGAGATGAGATGCAACTCCCCAGGGCCTTGACACAACACCTAGATCTTGGAAACTAGCCCTATTTTGGTGATGACGTCACCTTCTAGGGTATGATGCAACTAGGGTTTGGTGACTTCTTGGGGTATTGATGATGGATGGCAAGACATTTGATCAGGAGAGACATCACTTGCTCCCACACTGCTCCAAATTGATGCCACGTGGCCTTTGAAGGCATCCTCCTTGCCCAAGAAGGCTTGATGTCTCACACGTGTGGCTCATTATGATTTATTTTTGCACTTTTAGCATTTGTAAAGGTTAAATGAGGGGTCGATCCCACTTATATTTTGTTGTTGACGTGTTATGTGGACAAATGTATGAGGGTAGCCTCATATAAAAAGTCTAGCCCTCACTTTTATTTTTTCATCATCATTCCTCACCATTGCAAGGTGCTACTCCTGAAATTTTTGCCCTTTTGGGGTTACTAGCTCTTTCTCTCTCATGTGCTATGCTTGGAAAGGATCTTTTATGGATGGTTTGCTGATTTTGGATGGATATTTGTGCAATTAGGGTGAAATTCTCTTGGTTTCTTGGATGAAGTAAATTTCTACAATTCTTGTTTATGATATTAATGTTCATGGTGAAATTGTTATTTTGTTGCAAGAAGTCTTGTTTATTGAAACCCTAAGAGAGGAACATAAGTGCTTCTTCCTCTCACAAGGTCTTATTTGTCTAAAATTGGTTAATTGTCCTAAGATTGGTTAGAACCCTAAATCCCTAAAGTGCTATCACTTTAGGATTTTAGCCCTAGATAATTGATCTTTGACCTAGTTGAAGCTACAAGAAGGGAAGAACGATTTGTAGGGCCCAAATGTGCTTGCACCCTAGACATCCTTCTCCTCAAGATCTAAATCCTAAGGCCCAAATGTGCTTGCACCTTAGGGTTTAGATACCTCTTGGTTTCAAGTAGATCAACATTCAATCTTGGTTGCATTGGAAGACTCCATAACCCCAGAAAGACACTAATTTAAAAGCAACTCTTGTGGTGAAAGTGAATAATAAAACCTCTCTCTTAAATCTCTCAAGTATCATACTAACTACACTAACTCTAACCCTAGCAAACTCACTATATTTCTTGCAGTTGTTATAAAAGTTTGCTACATCCATCTAAAATTACATTAATTTGTTGCATACATTCATCTAAAGGTGGCTTAACTCACTCTGTAATTTCCTATAACAATTGGATGATATTCTATTGGTTGCATGCTTAATTTTCATGGTCAATTATGGTATTTTTTAGCACTATATCTTGTTGTTGTTGAAAAATACTTATTGATGTTATAAGACTGGTTTATTGCTGTAATTTGCAATAGCTATAGCTAACTAACTTGTCCAATGTCTTAACGAGGTCATTGTTGCATTGTTTGGCTTGGAAGTTGTTATATATATGCTGCAAAGTGTTCTTGTTCTAGGCAGGTACAACAAATTATTTCACAACCTCTACCTTTCCTTGACCTAGACCAACCATTCGGTGATCAAGATAGAGGACAGTAGGCTTGGCTACTAAACTTGCTATTTGATCCCTTGAGGTCACCAGGGAAGCCTCCCTTGTGGTGGACCTCTTCCATCACTAAAATGAGGGAAGATCCTACTAAGGTGACAGTGGTAGTTTCTTCCATAGCTACGCAAGGTTTTGGAATCTTATTGTGGGCTTTGCACAAGTACAAATCCTACGATAACACCACCATCAACTAACCTCCAATTTAGATGTTTTTCCATATTTTGCATAGGGTGTTTTGCATGAGTAGTTTGCTAGTGCCTATTTTAGGAGGGGCACAAATCCCAAGGAGACCATGCAGTAGTTGATCTTCAATTTAAGGGTTCAGGTCATGCATGCACTGACTTTCTCATCATCAATTGGGCACACTATCCTTGGCAAAAAAAAATTATGCATGAGGGCACACTACCCTAGGAGTTTAGGGCAAGGGTTTTTATGCTATTACCTAGGGCACATCACAGATTGTCTAGATGCATTGTATTTCACTTGTCTTCCTTGTTATATAAAGGAGACCTAACACACACCACTGGGTTGGTGAGCGAGATTGTGTTTTGAGCTTATGCATTGTAATTTTTTTCTTTAAAATGTGCAAATGAATATAGATGTAGTTGTTAAAATTAATGCATCTACAAGAGCCATTCTCCGGAAGGATGGCAAAGACCCTAGTTGTGATCTAGGACCCCCAGTACACTCATGGGGTTCTTGGTTTGGGACCAAGCAGTTAGAGACATGGCAAAAGACCCTAGTAGGGTCCCTAGTGTATTTCTAGGGTTCTTGGTCAGGGACCAAGAAGTTTGATGATATAAGTCCCTAGATGTGCTCTAGGGCCCTTGGATGTGTTCCATGGAATCCTTGCTTAGCGCTTGGATTGATCCTTGGTTGTGTACCTTGGTGGTTAAAACTTAAGACCCTAGTTGTGATCTAGGGCCCCCAGATGTGTTCTGGAGTATCATGGTCTGGGACCAGGTAGATTCTTGGTCTGAGTACCAAGCCGAGATGATGTGTGACCTTCTTCTCGCCCAGGATGGCCTATGTGACCTAGGAAAATTTAAGAAGAAAGGCATGATCATGTCATTATCCTTCCTCGTATGCTAGGATGATAAAAAGCTTATAATCTATATCATGGGACTCATGTGGACAAAATGCCATTAAAGAAGGATTTGACCTTTTGACTTTGTCGTATTGTTTATTGATAAAACCCTTTACTTGAGTTATTACCCTCCTAAGTTTATGATTATGTGTTGGTTTAGACTTTACTTTTTCCTAAATAAAGGTGGTCGCTTTGATCTTGAAACCCACCTCTTCGATTTGATTTATTTTGTTGATTTTATCACTTGAGTTTTTAATTGGTGAAATAATTATTTATTATTTTTTTAAAGGGATTAACCTAACCCTAAAGATATTATGTTAACTCTTTTTCACCTACCTAAAACTATATAAAGGAGTGGTCTCTCCCTCACTTGACACACTTGATCATATGATCTTTTCTCCTCCAAGCTAACATTGAGACTGAGGTTTTTTGCAGCTCCTTTTGGGTAGGTTTACAAGGGTCTCCTCCAATGTGTTTCAGCATGTCGTGGGTCTTCCCTGCTTGTCGTGGTTTGCTCCCTGCCAGTCGTGATTGTTTTGTGTCAACCGCTTGGACCTTTGGGGTATTCCCTACCTACCGTGGGTGTAACTCAGCCAACCATCACTGTTGGAGCTTGTCGCTGATTGTTGGTGTCTTCCTTGTCTGCCGTGAGCTTATCTCTGCTAGCCGTTGAGGTTGCTTGTATGTTGGTGCTACCTTTGTTGTTTGATGGTGCTTCCTTGATGTTTTACTGGTGTCGCCCTTGTGTTTTGTTGTGTTGCCTTACCTTGTCTGTTAGCCTCTTTGGTATTCTTATCTTGTGGCTGAATTGTTAGGGTTGGTTTTAGACTATTGTTATTTGTCTCTGTTTAAAGTAGAAATCTGTGTTTTTTGGGCTGAAAGTGTTGAATCAACCTAACCTAAGGATGATTGTGGGTTTATTTTCCAGCCCCAAGTTGGACAATGATTTTTGTTTTTCATCCCTAATACTTGACAGTGGTTTGGACTATAGCTTTTCATCTTGTTGAGTTTAGTTTTGGTTTTCTATCCTAAGAGTTCTTCTTGGCATTTGTCCCTATGATCATGATGAGATCTACCCTGAGGGTTTGATCCATGATTTTCTAAGCCTTTCTGAGCATACATTGGAGGAAGGAAACAAACAGCAAATCAGGTACCTTTGTTCTTTATTACAGCTAAGGTAATACTCAGATATGTGTTATGTATTAATGTTTTTAGGTTATGCATCAGATTTTATAATGTCTTGTTGTTATTAAATTGCAGTAGCCAATGATTTGAAATCTATAAAAATATTTATGTTTCTAGCTACCCTATTGTTTTACCCTTAAATTCTAACATGGTATCAGAACTTAGGGCGTGAAAGGAGCTCATTTGTGACAGACTTTTGAGCTTGCGTAGATCCTCTATTAAGGATTTGTATTTCAGATCAACAATAAGTTTGTTTTGTATCAGATCTCTCCTGTAAACAGTTTTCAGTATAGCTTCATCTTCAGTTAAAGCAGAAGATAGGATTGAAGGGGCTTCAAAATTCAATGCCTAGAAGGCTAGGGTCTTCAATATCCTGGAAGAAAGTGATTTGGATTAGCTGGTTACCAGGGTAGTGGAAGAACCTGGTACAAATGCAGGAAGAGAAGCCTATAAGAAGAGGCAGGCCAAAGCCAAGAGGGTCATATTTTACTCAGTTAAATATAGTATGATGCCTCTTATTGCTCACTTAAGGACAACAAAGGAATGCTTTGATGCCCTAGCAAACTTGTATGAAAATAAGGCCCCTACTCAGAAGAGGATCTTGAAGAAACAACTGCGTACATTAAAGATGGGAAAGGATGAAACCATCTCTAATTTCTTTTCCAAAATTTCCCAAACAAGAGATCAGCTTGCAGCAATTGGAGTTACAGTAGATGATGATGACCTTGTACAAACAACAGTAGATGGTCTTCCGGAATCATGGGAGACATTTCTCTCATCTATAAATGGAAGAGAAGTTCAGCCCAACTTCGAGAGATTATGGCATGATTGCTTAGAAGAAGAGGGCAGAATTAAAAGCAGAAATGAACCCTCCACTGTGAAAGACCATGCTCTTTCCGTCAAAGCCAAGAAATGGAAGAGGTTTCCTCAGCACAAAGGCAAAGGTAAGAAACCTCAAGGTAAGCACTCTCATCCTCACTCTCATTTGTCTAAAGTAAGATGCTTTAACTGTAACAAGCTAGGTCATTATGCAAAAGACTGCAAGAACCCTCCTTCAAAGCATAAACGGAAAGGTAGGTTCCATGCTTAAGTTGCAACTGAGGAAGAAGAGCGTCAAAGAAAGAGAACCAGAGTTGTTTCTAAAGAACAAGAGCAGCACAAAGAGAGTTATCTTGTTTCAGCTCTCTCAGGTGCTGTCACCAAATCAGAAGAAATTTGGTTAGTGGACAGTGGGGCCACCAAGCACATGATAGGCTTCAAACAAAACCTTGTGAACTACTGAGATAAGAATTTCAATGTGAAGGTAGAATTGGGTGATGATGGCACTTATGTCATCAAAGGAGTTGGATCATCCTCTTTTCAGCTTCAATCAGGTAATGTATTTCATGTTGAAGAAATTCTTTATGTTCCTGGTTTAAAGAAAAATATTATTTCAGTTGCAGTTCTATAAAGTAAAGGGTACACAACAACCTTCTCCAAAGGAAAGGCTCTTATGTGGCCCTCAAATAAAAGTATGATCTCAGCCATGATAATTAGAGTTCAAGAAGGTGGAATTTACAAAGTCTCAGGTCAGGTTATTCAAGCATTAGCTCATGAGATGATCAACCCCTGCGAAATATGGCACAAAAGGTTTGGACACCTCAACTATAATGCTCTCCCAGGTTTGCAAAAAATGGTAACAGGTATGCCAGTTTTTCCTTTTGAGCATGATAGTATTTGTAGAGGTTGTGCTCTTGGTAAAAATACAAAGAAAGATTACCCTCACAGTAATAGAAAAATTAATGGTATCTTAGATCTTATTCATTTTGATCTCTGTGGACCTATGATTGCTCCGTCTATGAATGGTTGTCTTTATTATATCATTTTTATTGATGATTGCTCCCATAAAACCTGGATTTATTTTTTGAAAACTAAAGATGAATCCTTCAGTAAATTTCAGGATTTTAAGAATCTTGTTAAGAATCAGACAGGTAGACATATCTATGTTTTCAAAACAGATAATGGAAAAGAGTTTGACTCCCACAAGTATGATGAGCTCTGTCGGGCTTCTAGGATTAAGAGGGAGCTGACCGTGCCTTACAATCCCCAACAAAATGGGGTTGCAGAAAGAAAGAACAGGACAATTTGTGAGCCAGCTAGAGCTATGATGTATGATCAGAATCTTCCGTAGTCTCTTTGGGCCGAAGATGCAAGTACTATAGTCTATATCCAAAATATGTGTCCTCATAAAGCCTTGGAAGAAAACTCCAGAAGAAGCTTTCACGGGTAAGAAGCCTTCAGTTGATCACTTGAGAATTTTTGGTAGTCCTGTCTATATTCATGTACCAAAAGAAAAGAGGACTAAGTTAGATCCCTCTAGAAAGAAAGGCACTTTTGTGGGGTACAGTGAGACCTCAAAATCATATCGAATCTATGTGCCAGGGAAAAAATATATAGAGGTCAGTAGAGATGTGACCTTCCATGAGGAAGTTTCCTTTCGTCGTTCCATAGAACTTCCCTGTGATACAGAGGAGAAGGAAGCTCCAACTTCAGAGCCTTTAGATTCACAACTTTCAGATGAGCAGAGGGAGGAGGACAGAGAGCTTTCAGTGGATCCCATAAGGGATTCTGTTGAGTTTCCTCTAGAGAAACCTCTTGTCAAATGGAAGCCAGCTTGGTGCCATGAAATTTTAAAGGAAGAAGAAAAGCATGTAGCACCTAAAGGTACTTTGAGAGAAATCAAGAAGCCAGATAAGTACTCAGGTTTGATAGCTCAGTTGAATCTTGTGATTGACTCAGAACCTTCCACTTTTGATGAGGCTGCCAAGCATAAAGTGTGGAAGGATGCTATGGTAGAAGAATACGAGTCAATATTGAAGAATGATGTATGGGAAGTGGTCCCAAGACCACAAGGAAAATCAGTAGTGACCTCTAAATGGATTTACAAAATAAAGCATGCAGCAGATGGCAGTGTTGAAAAATTCAAAGCTAGATTTGTGGCTCGTGGTTCTCTCGGAAAGAGGGAATTGATTATGATGAGATCTTTGCTCCTGTTTCTAGGTATACCTCTATTAGAATCATCATTTCTCTTGCTTCAGTTTTTGATTGGAAACTTCACCAAATGGATGTTAAGACTACCTTTCTTAATGGTGAAGTTGAGCAAAAGGTTTATATCGAGCAGCCTGAGGGTTTTGTGATCCATGGGAAGGAATCTCATGTTTGCAAACTCAAGAAAGCCTTATAAAGATTGAAACAAGCTCCGAGAGCTTGGTATGGAAGAATTGGCAGTTTTCTTCAGAGTCTTGGGTTCTCCAAGAGTATCGCAGATCCCAACCTTTATATAAAGGTTGTGAAGAATCATCCTGTTATCTTGGTTTTATATGTGGATGATTTGTTCCTTACTGGAGAGGAACATCTAATAGCTCAAACTAAGAGGGAGCTATCAGCAGAATTTGAAATGAAGGACTTGGGCCTTATGCATTAATTTCTTGGTTTAGAGGTGTGGCAAAAACATGGTGAGATCTTTCTCTCACAATGTAAGTATGCAATTGATGTGCTTCGTAGATTTGGGATGATGGACTGTAAGTCCATGACCAGACCTACGATTTCTAACTTGAAGAAGTTACATGATCAAGCTACAGGTTCAGATCCAGAAGACCCTACAGTATATCGTCAGATTATTGGGTCCTTGATGTATCTAGTACACACCAGACCGAACATTTGTTATGCAGTGAATGCCCTCAGTTAGTTTATGTGTGATCCAAAACACATTCATATGGTTGCTGCTAAGCACATTCTCATATATGTCTGGGGGACTATAGCTTATGGGCTCAGATACACTTCTAGTGGAGGTGTTATGCTTCATGGTTTTTCAGATTCATATTGGATGGGCAGTACAGTAGACTGGAAGAGCACTTCCGGATATTGTTTTAGTTTGGGTTCAACTATGATCTCCTGGTCCAGCAGAAAGCAGGGAACCATAGCCCAAAGCACTGCAGAGGAAGAATACATTGCTGCTAGTGTTGCTAGTAGAGAAGCAGTGTGGCTCAGAAAGTTACTCTCATATTTGTTCAGTGCTACGATGGAACCCACAGTAATTCACTATGATAACCAAAGTTGTATAAAGCTCTCCGAAAATCCTGTGTTTCATGACAGAGCGAAACACATTGAGATGAGATATCACTATGTTTGGGACATGGTGTAGAAGAACATTCTCAGTATTCAGTATATTCCAACTACGAAACAAACTGCAGATATATTGATCAAGCCCCTGTCATTGACAAAGTTTGTGTACTTTCGAGACAAGCTTGGTGTTGTTGAGAGGGAGTGTTAAAATTAATGCAGCTGCAAGAGCCATTCTTCGGGAGGATGGCAAAGACCCTAGTTGTGATCTAGGGCCCCAGTACACTCCTGGGGTTCTTGGTCTGGGACCAAGCAATTAGAGCCACTGAAAAACACCCTAGTTGGGCCCCCAGTGTATTTATGGGGCTCTTGGTCAGGGACCAAGCAGTTTGATGATATAAGTCCCTAGATGTGTTCTAGGGAATCCTTGCTTAGCGCTTGGATTGATCCTTGTTTGTGTACCTTGGTGGTTAAGACCCTAGTTGTGATCTAGGGCCTCCATATGTGTTCTGGGGTATCATGATCTGTGACCAGGCAGATTCTTGGTTTGAGTACCAAGCCGAGATGATGTGTGACCTTCTTCTCTCCCGGGATGGTCTATGTAACCTAGGAGCAGTTAAGAAGAAAGGCGTGATCACGTCATTAGCCTTCCTCGTATGCTAGGATGATAAAAAGCTTATAATCTATATCATAGGACTCATGTGAACAAAATGCCATTAAAGAAGGATTTGACCTTTTGACTTTGTCTTATCGTTTATTGATAAAACCCTTTACTTGAGTTATTACCCTCCTAAGTTTATGACTATATGCTGGTTTAGACTTTACCTTTTCCTAAAGAAAGGTGGCCGCTTTGATCTTGAAACCCACCTCTTCAATTTGATTTATTTTGTTGACTTTATCACTTGAGTTTTTAATTGGTGAAATAATTATTTATTATTTTTTGAAAGGGATTAACCTAACCCTAAAGCGATTATGTTAACTCTTTTTCACCTACCTAAAATTATATAAAGGAGTGGTCTCTCCCTCACTTGACACACTTGATCGTATGATCTTTTCTCCTCCAAGCTAACGTTGAGACTGAGGTTTTGCTGTGACTCCTTTTGGACAGGTTTACAAGGGTCTTCTCCTGCATGTTTCAGCCTGCCATGGGTCTTCCCTGCTTGTCGTGGTTTGCTCCCTGCCAGTCGTGACTGTTTTGTGTCAGCCGCTTGGACCTTTGGGGTCTTCCTTGCCTACCATGAGTGTAACTCAGGCAACCATCACTGCTAGAGCTTGCCGCTGACCGTTGGTGTCTTCCCTGTTTGCCGTGAGCTTATCTCTGCTAGTCGTTGAGGTTGCTTGTCTGCCGTTGCTGCCTTTGTGGTCTGATGGTGCTGCCTTGATGTTTTACTGGTGCCGCCCTTGTGTTTTGATGTGCTGCCTTATCTTGTCTGTCAGCCTCTTTAGTATTCTTACCTTGTGACTGAATTGTTAGGGCTGGTTTTAGACTACTGGTATTTGTCTCTGTTTAAAGTAGAAATCTGTGTTTTTTGGGCTGAAAGTGTTGAATCAGCCTAAGGCTAATTGTGGGTTTATTTTCCAGCCCCAGGTTGGACAGTGATTTTTGTTTTTCACCCCTAATACTTGACAGTGGCTTGGACTGTAGCTTTTCAGCTTGCTGAGTTTAGTTTTGGTTTTCTATCCTAAGAGATCTACTTGGCATTTGTCCCTATGATCATGATGAGATCTACCCTGAGGGTTTGATCCATGAATTTCTAAGCCTTTCTGAGCATACATTGGAGGAAGGCAATAGCAGCAAATCAGGTACCTTTGTTCATTATTACAGCTAAGTAATACTCAGATCTGTGTTATGTATTAATATTGTTACGTTATGCATCAGATTTTAAAATGTCTTGCTGTTATTAAATTGCAGTAGCCAATGATTTGAAATCTATAAAAATATTTCTGTTTCTAGCTACCCTACTGTTTTACCCTTAAATTCTAACAATAATTTTGAATGCTTCTGTTTCATGAATTTGTTGTTTGCAATTTCCAGCAGTATGTATTTGTAGATTAACGTATTGAGAGATTGTTTTTTTGATTGAGCTTTTCAGTTTTTAAGCTGCCTAGGTTTAGGCTAATCTATTTGACTGTAGAATGTGCTTACCATTTTCTGAAATTAAACAGATGGGACAAGGAGGAGATGAATGAGAAAACAGGGATGGGAAAGAGATATATCACATACATGAAAGGTTGTGCATGTCATATAACTCATGACAAGATGATAGAGCGGGAGGTGGAAAGAGTGGAGTGAGGTTGGGCCAAAGGACAGGGCAAAAAGGAGTGAACCAACTGCTAGGATAGAGTTACTATTTGTTAGAATTTAGCACCCAAAGCACTCTTTATTACCTTGCAACAACCAATTTTTGCATCTACATTTATATAGAAAGTTATAAACTACTCTGCAAAAGCAATGAAAATGGATGAAAAGAAGAGTTGCACCTTTGATATTTTCATGAAGCAAGAATTTGGGAAGCCAAAATATTAGGTTTTAAAATATACATTTAGAAAAGATCTGAAAATTTTCTGAATTCAAATGCAAACAATTACATCTCCATGGACCATAAGACAGAAGATTATTAATAAAGATGGGCCCATATGATTATCACTGTGGGCTGAAGATTTTAGCAAATATTTGATGGCTAATATATAGCTCAAGATGGGAAAGATGCTTAGAGAAATACACCAGAACTTTCTCTATAGCAATTTTTCAACCAAGAAATGGCCATGCTCGGTATGCTTCATGTATACTTTAATGATAAAAAGTTGTTTATGTGTGCATTAAGACCTATTTTGCTAGCAACAACCCCTTCCCCATTTTTTCTACTATTTCCATGAACTTCATTCCTCTTCAAGTTGAAATAGTATGGGGCCCGTCCTCCTTGTGTTCCATTTTTTATGGTATAGTCTCAATCTGGGTTGATTTTGTCTTGCAAGTTTTTTTGAAAACACAAGTACTAACTTTGTCTTATCCTCTAATGAAATCATCCTCCAAAAGGCTTTTCTTCTTAGTTCTTCACCTATGCTGATACATCGTTTATCGCTGGCCAAAATCTTTTCTATCACTGATACATCCTTTATCACTGGCCAAAAAAATTTTCGGCGACGAAAGAAATCCTTATCGCTCGAAATAATTTTCTCTCTCGCCGATACGTCGATCCAAAGATATTTTTCTTCAGTGATGTATCGCTGAGATGAATCTTTTCTGTAGTGACACTTTGATCCAAGAAAACTTCTTTCGTTAACACTTCACCCAAAACATCTTTTTTTGTAGCGAAACACCACATATAATTGAGAAAATTATTTTTTCTCCCTGATCTATTGTTGAGAAAAGAGATTTCCTTCGTCGACATATCGCTAAAGAAAATATTTTTCTTCGTTGATACATCACTAAAGAAAATATTGTTCTTTGTCGAGACTCAATACATCATTGAGGAAAAAAAATTTCCTCACCGATACATAGTTGAGAAAAATCCGTTTTCTCGCCAATGTATCGCTGAAGAAAATATTTTTCTTCGCCAATGTATCGCTAAGTAAAAATATTTTACTCGCCGATATGTTGTTGAGAAAAATCTTTTTTCTCAGTGACACGGCATCTTCAAAAAGATTTCTTCATCAACGACAACATGTTTGTGGCCCCACTTCATTGATTTCACACATGTGAGGTGAGCTGGCACATTTAAACTTTCGTACGGCCTTTTCTTTTGGATTTTCACACCCAACAATCATTTTTCACTTAGAAAGAAAGAAAGAAAGAAAGTATTTTTAACGTCCACGAGGCTAAAAATAGCCTATGGGACAGATTGTTTTTCCATCTGGCTTTTGTATTCGACCCTTTTCCTGTGGAGTTTTACAATAATCGCTCCCAGCTTCTCAACAAACTCTTTGCTGAATAGATTATCCCAAGAATTAGCTGCCAGAATACCTGCATAATTTTCCATGCTGTCTTTGAGGGCCTCACATTCTAAAATGAAAAGTTTTT